>SSNP01000328.1:283799-297215 GCA_006937955.1 Pachypanchax playfairii | reverse complement strand
CATAAGTGCTTTTTAGTAAATTACATTCATCATAAAACAACATAAAATACACAAAAGATATCCTTAATGGCAGCTAGCATGGTCACCACGTGTTGTTTCCACATACACACACATTAAGAGCATGGCAGAAACTAGCTTACCAAGTGAGAGTTTCTACAGAGGAGACCGGAACAGTTAAGGTGGCTCCTCGACGACTCTCCAACGTCTACAACGGGACTTCAATCAGTTTACAACACTAACGACATTAAATCTTAATATCAGTGCAAAATAACACATTTTGATACCTTTTTCTCTCGCTCTCCAGCTCCCACGAGCGAAACAACACCAGAGTCTCGTTTGCGCATTTGCGATGTTAAGCTACTGCAGGTATCTTTGTGCATTACTTCCGGTTTTTACAAAATAAAGTCCCGGTTTCAAAATAAAACACACAAGCATTTACAATCATGAAATTAAAAGAAATAACGATCAGATAAGAACATAAATCATTACTTTAACCCACTTTTAGGCGGGTTACACTAACATGATCTGTTTCCCTGTTAATGTTGTACATGTCAGTTAGTGAGAGACAAAAACTGTTCACAAGTAATTGATCATCACCTTAACATGTTCATCCTGTTTATGTTTCTGAGTATCACATGACTCAGTTTACAGTCTGACATCAGGGTCAAATACAAGAAAATACGTCAGAAGAAGAAGAAAAACTCGTAAAACCTTGAAAAAAAAAAAAAAAAAAATGGAAACGACTTTAAAAAATTGCAAGAAGGTTTGGCTCACTGAAAAATGTTGAGGAACAAGGATAAACAAGTGTTTACAAATAAAATACATCACTTACAGCTAAAGCTTTAAAGAGTCCCTTCCAATAAAAATGTTTTTTTCTGGGGTTTCTGTTGAATATTTTAGCTCCACAGGTGTTCTTACCTTCATAGTGGGTGTGAAAACAGATCAACAATTTCTCTTTCAGTTTTAATCTCTTAAACTACGCAGGTGGTGATAAAATGCGAGTTCTCCCGAGTTTGAGTGGCCTGTATCTGTTTCGTCACAACTCCTTTGTTCGTTAGTATTCATCAGCTCCAACAGTTGAAACCACACCTAGCATGCTGCTGGCTAAAAGCTGTTAGCATAAGACATATCAAACAAGAAGATATGACGTCTGCCGTTACCAAATTGGAATAATGAATATTAAGGACTTACATCTCAAAGCCTGACGGAACCAGCCGAACCTTGATGCAGACAGATTGAAAGGTCTGTTAATCAGTGTTTCCTAACGCTTTTTAGGTATAAAATGTTTCATATTAGAGGTTAATACTTAAGAAATAACCACAAAGTCCTGAAATTTGTATGAAATGACCTCTTTAATGGTTCTGAACTTCTGTTAAAATAAATTCTGCTCAACATAAAACCCAATATGGTGTTACGACATCATAGGAACAAGAAGTACTGCCATGTAACATCCTGATTTAAAACACCATCTAACTTTAACTTTACAAGTTTAACACCAGCGTACAGCAGACGTCTCTGGAGTCACATGACCATGTTTAAACATGATTAAATTCATTATGTTGTGATTTTCTTTGTTTCCACATTGTTTAATTGTTTCTTCGTCACCAGAGTTAGAGTTTGTTCAGTAAAACCTTCATGCTCAGGCTTGTTGTGCACGACATCACAAGCCTCATGTCACAGTCACAGAGCCCTCTTCAGCCTCTGGACAGGCCTGACTGACAGCTAATGAAGAAGAAGAGTAGCAGAGACGAAGAAGGCCACCATCATTGTCTGTTGTTCTGTTGTTACTTCTCCCTATTCACATCACAAGAATGCAAATCTTTAAAGGCTTCACATCTTATAAAACCAACGGTGGGGGATTAAAACCTGATCCTCCCAGTGTGAGTAACAAACAGCCCTCCCCATCTTCCTCAGGTCTCTCTGTTTCATCGAAGGTTGTATCACACGATGTATGTATCACGCGCTGGTTGTATCACATGCTATTTGTATCACACGCTATTGTATCACACGCTGTTTGTATCACGCGCTGGTTGTATAACATGCTTGTTGTATCACACCCTGGTTGTATCACACCCTGGTTGTATCACGCGCTGGTTGTATCACACGCAGGTTGTATCACACCCTGGTTGTATCACACGCTAGTTGTATCACACGCAGGTTGTATCACACGCAGGTTTTATCACGGCTGGTTGTATCACACGCTGGTTGTATCACACGCAGGTTGTATCACACGCAGGTTGTATCACGGCTGGTTGTATCACACGCAGGGTGTATCACACGCAGGGTGTATCACACGCTGGATGTATCACACGCTGAATGTATCACATTCTGGCTGTATCACACGCTGAATGTATCACACGCAGGTTGTATCACGGCTGGTTGTATCACACGCAGGTTGTATCACACGCAGGTTGTATCACCCACTGGCTGTATCACACGCAGGTTGTATCACCCACTGGCTGTATCACACGCAGGTTGTATCACACCCTGGTTGTATCACACGCTGGTTGTATCACACCCTGGTTGTATCACACGCTGGTTGTATCACACCCTGGTTGTATCACGCGCTGGTTGTATCACACCCTGGTTGTATCACACGCTTGTTGTATCACACGAAAGTTCAATCAGAAGCTGATTGTATCACACGAAGGTTGTATCACACGCAGGTTGTATCACCCACTGGCTGTATCACACGCAGGTTGTATCACCCACTGGCTGTATCACACGCAGGTTGTATCACCCACTGGCTGTATCACACACAGGTTGTATCACACGCAGGTTGTATCACACCCTGGTTGTATCACGCGCTGGCTGTATCACACGCTGGTTGTATCACACGCAGGGTGTATCACACACTGGATGTATCACACGCTGAATGTATCACATGCTGGCTGTGTCACACGCTGAATGTATCACACGCAGGTTGTATCACGGCTGGTTGTATCACACCCTGGTTGTATCACGCGCTGGTTGTATCACACCCTGGTTGTATCACACGCTGGTTGTATCACACGCAGGTTGTATCACACGCTGGTTGTATCACACGCAGGTTGTATCACACGCAGGTTGTATCACGGCTGGTTGTATCACACGCTGGTTGTATCACACGCAGGTTGTATCACACGCAGGTTGTATCACACGCTGGATGTATCACACGCTGAATGTATCACATGCTGGCTGTATCACACGCTGAATGTATCACACGCAGGTTGTATCACACGCAGGTTGTATCACACGCAGGTTGTATCACCCACTGGCTGTATCACACGCAGGTTGTATCACCCACTGGCTGTATCACACGCAGGTTGTATCACCCACTGGCTGTATCACACACAGGTTGTATCACACGCAGGTTGTATCACACCCTGGTTGTATCACGCGCTGGTTGTATCACTCCCTGGTTGTATCACACGCTGGTTGTATCACACGCAGGTTGTATCACGGCTGGTTGTATCACACGCTGGTTGTATCACACCCTGGTTGTATTTCGCTGGTTGTATCACACCCTGGTTGTAACACGCGCTGGTTGTATCACACGCTGGTTGTATCACACGCAGGTTGTATCACGGCTGGTTGTATCACACGCTTGTTGTATCACACGCTTGTTGTATCACACGAAAGTTCAATCAGAAGCTGATTGTATCACACGAAGGTTGTATCACACGCAGGTTGTATCACACACTGGTTGTATCACACCCTGGTTGTATCACACGCTGGTTGTATCACACGCAGGTTATATCACACCCTGGTTGTATCACGCGCTGGTTGTATCACACGCTGGTTGTATCACACCCTGGTTGTATCACACGCAGGTTGTATCACCCACTGGCTGTATCACACGCAGGTTGTATCACCCACTGGCTGTATCACACGCTGGTTGTATCACACGCAGGTTGTATCACATGCAGGTTGTATCACCCACTGGCTGTATCACACGCTGGTTGTATCACCCGCTGGCTGTATCACACGCAGGTTGTATCACACCCTGGTTGTATCACACGCTGGTTGTATCACACCCTGGTTGTATCACGCGCTGGTTGTATCACACGCTGGTTGTATCACACGCTGGTTGTATCACACGCTGGTTGTATCACACGCTGGTTGTATCACACGCTGGTTGTATCACGCGCTGGTTGTATCACACGCAGGTTGTATCACACCCTGGTTGTATCACACGCAGGTTGTATCACACCCTGGTTGTATCACACGCTGGTTGTATCACACGCAGGTTGTATCACACGCAGGTTGTATCACGGCTGGTTGTATCACACGCTGGTTGTATCACACGCAGGTTGTATCACACGCAGGTTGTATCACACGCAGGTTGTATCACGGCTGGTTGTATCACTCGCTGGTTGTATCACACGCTGGTTGTATCACACGCTGGTTGTATCACACGCAGGTTGTATCACACGCAGGTTGTATCACGGCTGGTTGTATCACGGCTGGTTGTATCACACGCTGGTTATATCACACGCAGGTTGTATCACACGCAGTTTGTATCACACGCTGGATGTATTACACGCTGAATGTATCACACGCTGGCTGTATCACACGCTGAATGTATCACACGCTGGTTGTATCACGGCTCGTTGTATCACACGCAGGTTGTATCACCCACTGGCTGTATCACACGCAGGTTGTATCACACGCAGGTTGTATCAGGTTTTATCACACCCTGGTTGTATCACGCGCTGGTTGTATCACACGCTGACTGTATCACACGCAGGTTGTATCACACGCAGGTTGTATCAGGTTTTATCACACCCTGGTTGTATCACGCGCTGGTTGTATCACACGCTGACTGTATCACACGCTGGTTGTATCACGGCTCGTTGTATCACACGCAGGTTGTATCACCCACTGGCTGTATCACACGCAGGTTGTATCACCCACTGGCTGTATCACACGCAGGTTGTATCACACGCAGGTTGTATCAGGTTTTATCACACCCTGGTTGTATCACGCGCTGGTTGTATCACACGCTGGTTGTATCACACGCAGGTTGTATCACATGCAGGTTGTATCACGGCTGGTTGTATCACACGCTGGATGTATTACACGCTGAATGTATCACACGCTGGCTGTATCACACGCTGGCTGTATCACACGCTGGTTGTATCACACGCAGGTTGTATCACACGCAGGTTGTATCACACGCTGAATGTATCACGCCCTGGCTGTATCACACGCTGAATGTATCACACGCTGGTTGTATCACGGCTGGTTGTATCACACGCAGGTTGTAACACATGAAGGTTGTATCACCCACTGGTTGTATCACACGCAGGTTGTATCACCCACTGGCTGTATCACACGCAGGTTGTATCACACGCAGGTTGTATCACACGCTGGATGTATCACGGCTGGTTGTATCACACGCTGGTTGTATCACACGCAGGTTGTATCACCCGCTGGCTGTATCACACGCAGGTTGTATCACCCACTGGCTGTATCACACGCAGGTTGTATCAGGTTTTATCACACCCTGGTTGTATCACGCGCTGGCTGTATCACACGCTGGTTGTATCACACGCTGGTTGTATCACACGCTGGTTGTATCACACGCAAGTTGTATCACACGCTGGTTGTATCACACGCAAGTTGTGTCACACGCTG
This sequence comes from Pachypanchax playfairii, assembly GCA_006937955.1. NCBI lineage: Eukaryota > Metazoa > Chordata > Actinopteri > Cyprinodontiformes > Aplocheilidae > Pachypanchax > Pachypanchax playfairii. The sequence continues at coordinate 291,596 of SSNP01000328.1, read as the reverse complement.
GTTGTTTTACACGCAGGTTGTATCACACGCTGGTTGTATCACACGCTGGCTCTATCACACGTTGGTTGTATCACTCACTGGCTGTATCACACGCAGGTTGTATCACTCGCAGGTTGTATCACACGGGTTGTATCACACGCAGGTTGTATCACGGCTGGTTGTATCACACGCTGGTTGTATCACACGCAGGTTGTATCACACGCAGGTTGTATCACGGCTGGTTGTATCACTCGCTGGTTGTATCACACGCAGGTTGTATCACACGCAGGTTGTATCACACGCAGGTTGTATCACGGCTGGTTGTACCACACGCTGGTTTTACCACACGCTGTTTGTATCACACGCAGGTTGTATCACGTGCTGGTTGTACCACACGCTGGTTGTATCACACGCTGGTTGTATCACACGCGGGTGTATCACACCCTGGTTGTATCACACCCTGGTTGTATCACACCCTGGTTGTATCACGCGCTGGTTGTATCACACCCTGGTTGTATCACACGCTGGTTGTATCACACCCTGGTTGTATCACACGCAGGTTGTATCACACACTGGTTGTATCACACGCTGGTTGTATCACACCCTGGTTGTATCACACGCAGGTTGTATCACACCCTGGTTGTACCACATGCTGGTTTTACCACACGCTTTTTGTATCACACGCAGGTTGTATCACACGCTGGTTGTATCACACGCTGTTTGTATCACACGCAGGTTGTATCACACGCAGGTTGTATCACGTGCTGGTTGTACCACACGCTGGTTTTACCACACGCTGTTTGTATCACACGCAGGTTGTATCACACGCAGTTTGTATCACACGCAGGTTGTATCACACGCTGGTTGTATCACACCCTGGTTGTATCACACGCAGGTTGTATCACGCGCTGGTTGTATCACACCCTGGTTGTATCACACCCTGGTTGTATCACACGCTAGTTGTATCACACCCTGGTTGTATCACACCCTGGTTGTATCACGCGCTGGTTGTATCACACCCTGGTTGTATCACACGCTGGTTGTATCACGGCTGGTTGTATCACACGCTTGTTGTATCACACCCTGGTTGTATCACACGCAGGTTGTATCACACCCTGGTTGTACCACATGCTGGTTTTACCACACGCTTTTTGTATCACACGCAGGTTGTATCACACGCTGGTTGTATCACACGCTGGTTGTATCACACCTTGGTTGTATCACACCCTGGTTGTATCACACCCTGGTTGTATCACACGCTAGTTGTATCACACCCTGGTTGTATCACACCCTGGTTGTATCACGCGCTGGTTGTATCACACCCTGGTTGTATCACACGCTGGTTGTATCACACCCTGGTTGTATCACACGCTGTTGTATCACACGCAGGTTGTATCACCCACTGGTTGTATCACACGCAGGTTGTATCACCCACTGGCTGTATCACACGCAGGTTGTATCACCCGCTGGCTGTATCACACGCAGGTTGTATCACACGCAGGTTGTATCCCGGCTGGTTGTATCACACGCTGGTTGTATCACACGCAGGTTGTATCACACGCAGGTTGTATCACGGCTGGTTGTACCACACGCTGGTTTTACCACACGCTGGTTGTATCACACGCAGGTTGTATCACGCGCTGGTTGTACCACACCTGGTTGTATCACACGCTGGTTGTATCACACGCTAGTTGTATCACACCCTGGTTGTATCACACCCTGGTTGTATCACGCGCTGGTTGTATCACACCCTGGTTGTATCACACGCTGGTTGTATCACACGCAGGTTGTATCACACGCAGGTTGTATCACACGCAGGTTGTATCACACGCTGGCTGTATCACACGCAGGTTGTATCACCCACTGGCTGTATCACACGCAGGTTGTATCACACGCAGGTTGTATCACACGCTGGTTGTATCACACGCAGGTTGTATCACACGCAGGTTGTATCACAGGCGGGTTGTATCACACCCTGGTTGTATCACACGCTGGTTGTATCACACGCTAGTTGTATCACACCCTGGTTGTATCACACCCTGGTTGTATCACGCGCTGGTTGTATCACACGCTGGTTGTATCACACGCAGGTTGTATCACACCCTGGTTGTACCACACGCTGGTTTTACCACACGCTTTTTGTATCACACGCAGGTTGTATCACACGCTGGTTGTATCACCCACTGGCTGTATCACACGCAGGTTGTATCACCCACTGGTTGTATCACACGCAGGTTGTATCACACGCTGGTTGTATCACACGCTGGTTGTATCACATGCTGGTTGTATCACACGCTGGTTGTATCACACGTTGGTTGTATCACACGCTGGTTGTATCACACGCTGGTTGTATCACACGCAGGTTGTATCACACGCAGGTTGTATCACACGCTGGTTGTATCACACGCTGGTTGTATCACACGCAGGTTGTATCACACCCTGGTTGTATCACACCCTGGTTGTATCACACCCTGGTTGTATCCCACCCTGGTTGTATCACGCGCTGGTTGTATCACACCCTGTTTGTATCACACGCTGTTTGTATCACACGCAGGTTGTATCACGGCTGGTTTTATCACACGCTGGTTGTATCACACGCGGGTTGTATCACACGCTGGTTGTATCACACGCAGGTTGTATCACACGCTGGTTGTACCACACGCTGGTTTTACCACACGCTTTTTGTATCACACGCAGGTTGTATCACACGCAGGTTGTATCACGTGCTGGTTGTACCACACGCTGGTTTTACCACACGCTTTTTGTATCACACGCAGGTTGTATCACACGCTGGTTGTATCACACGCTGTTTGTATCACACGCAGGTTGTATCACAGGCGGGTTGTATCACACGCTGGTTGTATCACACGCAGTTTGTATCACACGCAGGTTGTATCACGGCTGGTTGTATCACTCGCTGGTTGTATCACACGCAGGTTGTATCACACCCTGGTTGTATCACATGCTGGTTGTATCACACGCTGGTTGTATCACACGCAGGTTGTATCACGGCTGGTTGTATCACACGCTGGTTGTATCACACGCAGGTTGTATCACACGCAGGTTGTATCACACGCAGGTTGTATCACGGCTGGTTGTATCACACGCAGGTTGTATCACACGCAGGTTGTATCACACCCTGGTTGTATCACATGCTAGTTGTATCACACCCTGGTTGTATCACACCCTGGTTGTATCACGCGCTGGTTGTATCACACCCTGGTTGTATCACACGCTGGTTGTATCACACCCTGGTTGTATCACACGCAGGTTGTATCACACCCTGGTTGTACCACACGCTCGTTTTACCACACGCTTTTTGTATCACACGCAGGTTGTATCACACGCTGGTTGTATCACACGCTGTTTGTATCACACGCTGGTTGTATCACACCCTGGTTGTATCACGCGCTGGTTGTATCACACCCTGGTTGTATCACACGCTGGTTGTATCACATGCTGGTTGTATCACACGCTGGTTGTATCACACGCTGGTTGTATCACACGCTGGTTGTATCACACCCTGGTTGTATCACACCCTGGTTGTATCACGCGCTGGTTGTATCACACCCTGGTTGTATCACACGCTGGTTGTATCACACCCTGGTTGTATCACACGCAGGTTGTATCACACCCTGGTTGTACCACATGCTGGTTTTACCACACGCTTTTTGTATCACACGCAGGTTGTATCACACCCTGGTTGTATCACGCGCTGGTTGTATCACACGCAGGTTGTATCACACGCTGGTTGTATCACACCCTGGTTGTATCACACGCTGTTTGTATCACACGCTGGTTGTATCACACCCTGGTTGTATCACGCGCTGTTTGTATCACACGCAGGTTGTATCACACCCTGGTTGTATCACGCGCTGGTTGTATCACACCCTGGTTGTATCACACGCTGGTTGTATCACACGCTGGTTGTATCACACCCTGGTTGTATCACGCGCTGGTTGTATCACACCCTGGTTGTATCACACGCTGGTTGTATCACACCCTGGTTGTATCACACGCAGGTTGTATCACACCCTGGTTGTACCACATGCTGGTTTTACCACACGCTTTTTGTATCACACGCAGGTTGTATCACACGCTGGTTGTATCACGCGCTGGTTTTATCACACGCTGGTTGTATCACACGCTGGTTGTATCACACGCTGGTTGTATCACACCCTGGTTGTATCACACGCAGGTTGTATCACACCCTGGTTGTACCACATGCTGGTTTTACCACACGCTTTTTGTATCACACGCTGGTTGTATCACACGCTGGTTGTATCACACGCTGGTTGTATCACACGCAGGTTGTATCACACCCTGGTTGTATCACACCCTGGTTGTATCACACGCTGGTTGTATCACACGCAGGTTGTATCACACGCTGGTTGTATCACACGCTGTTTGTATCACACGCAGGTTGTATCACACCCTGGTTGTATCACGCGCTGGTTGTATCACACCCTGGTTGTATCACACGCTGGTTGTATCACACCCTGGTTGTATCACACGCAGGTTGTATCACACGCTGGTTGTATCACACGCAAGTTGTGTCACACGCTGGTTGTTTTACACGCAGGTTGTATCACACGCTGGTTGTATCACACGCAGGTTGTATCACGGCTGGTTGTATCACACGCAGGGTGTATCACACGCAGGTTGTATCACACCCTGGTTGTATCACACCCTGGTTGTATCACACCCTGGTTGTATCACACGCTAGTTGTATCACACCCTGGTTGTATCACGCGCTGGTTGTATCACACGCTGGTTGTATCACACGCTGGATGTATCACACGCTGGTTGTATCACACGCTGGTTGTATCACACGCTGGATGTATCACACGCAGGTTGTATCACACGCTGGTTGTATCACACCCTGGTTGTATCACACGCTGGTTGTATCACACGCAGGTTGTATCACACCCTGGTTGTATCACGCGCTGGCTGTATCACACGCTGGTTGTATCACACGCAGGTTGTATCACACCCTGGTTGTATCACACCCTGGTTGTATCACACGCTGGTTGTATCACACCCTGGTTGTATCACACCCTGGTTGTATCACACGCTAGTTGTATCACACGCAGGTTGTATCACACTCAGGTTGTATCACGGCTGGTTGTATCACACGCTGGTTGTATCACACGCAGGTTGTATCACCCACTGGCTGTATCACACGCAGGTTGTATCACCCACTGGCTGTATCACACGCAGGTTGTATCACACGCAGGTTGTATCACACCCTGGTTGTATCCCACGCTGGTTTGAACAACCGCTGGTTGTATCACACGCTGGTTGTATCACACGCAGGTTGTATCACACGCAGGTTGTATCACACGCAGGTTGTATCACACGCTGGATGTATCACACGCTGAATGTATCACATGCTGGCTGTATCACACGCTGATTGTATCACACGCAGGTTGTATCCCGGCTGGTTGTATCACACGCAGGTTGTATCACACCCTGGTTGTATCACACCCTGGTTGTATCACACGCTGGTTGTATCACACGCTAGTTGTATCACACCCTGGTTGTATCACACCCTGGTTGTATCACGCGCTGGTTGTATCACACCCTGGTTGTATCACACGCTGGTTGTATCACACCCTGGTTGTATCACACGCTGGTTTTATCACACATTGGTTGTATCACGCGCTGGTTGTATCACACGCTGACTGTATCACACGCAGGTTGTATCACACCCTGGTTGTATCACGCGCTGTTTGTATCACACGCAGGTTGTATCACACCCTGGTTGTATCACACCCTGGTTGTATCACACCCTGGTTGTATCACGCGCTGGTTGTATCACACCCTGGTTGTATCACACGCTGGTTGTATCACACGCAGGTTGTATCACACGCAGGTTGTATCACACGCTGGTTGTATCACACGCTGTTTGTATCACACGCAGGTTGTATCACACGCAGGTTGTATCACGTGCTGGTTGTACCACACGCTGGTTGTATCACATGCAGGTTGTATCACACGCTGGATTGTATCACACGCAGGTTGTATCACACGCAGGTTGTATCACGGCTGGTTGTATCACTCGCTGGTTGTATCACACGCAGGTTGTATCACACGCAGGTTGTATCACGTGCTGGTTGTACCACACGCTGGTTTTACCACACGCTGTTTGTATCACACGCAGGTTGTATCACGTGCTGGTTGTACCACACGCTGGTTGTATCACACGCTGGTTGTATCACACGCAGGTTGTATCACACCCTGGTTGTATCACACCCTGGTTGTATCACACCCTGGTTGTATCACACGCTAGTTGTATCACACCCTGGTTGTATCACACCCTGGTTGTATCACGCGCTGGTTGTATCACACCCTGGTTGTATCACACGCAGGTTGTATCACACCCTGGTTGTACCACACGCTCGTTTTACCACACGCTTTTTGTATCACACGCAGGTTGTATCACACGCTGGTTGTATCACACGCTGTTTGTATCACACGCAGGTTGTATCACACCCTGGTTGTATCACGCGCTGTTTGTATCACACGCAGGTTGTATCACACCCTGGTTGTATCACGCGCTGGTTGTATCACACCCTGGTTGTATCACACGCTGGTTGTATCACACGCTAGTTGTATCACACCCTGGTTGTATCACACCCTGGTTGTATCACGCGCTGGTTGTATCACACCCTGGTTGTATCACACGCTGGTTGTATCACACGCTGGTTGTATCACACCCTGGTTGTATCACACGCAGGTTGTATCACACGCTGGTTGTACCACACGCTTTTTGTATCACACGCTGGTTGTATCACACGCTGGTTGTATCACACGCTGGTTGTATCACACGCAGGTTGTATCACACGCAGGTTGTATCACGGCTGGTTGTATCACTCGCTGGTTGTATCACACGCAGGTTGTATCACACGCTGATTGTATCACACGCAGGTTGTATCACGGCTGGTTGTATCACACGCAGGTTGTATCACACGCAGGTTGTATCACCCACTGGCTGTATCACACGCAGGTTGTATCACCCACTGGCTGTATCACACGCAGGTTGTATCACACCCTGGTTGTATCACACGCTGGTTGTATCACACCCTGGTTGTATCACGCGCTGGTTGTATCACACCCTGGTTGTATCACACGCTGGTTTTATCACACGCTGGTTGTATCACGTGCTGGTTTTATCACACGCTTGTTGTATCACACCCTGGTTGTATCACACCCTGGTTGTATCCCGCGCTGGTTGTATCACACGCTGGTTGTATCACACGCAGGTTGTAACACATGAAGGTTGTATCACCCACTGGTTGTATCACACCCTGGTTGTATCACACGCTGGTTGTATCACCCACTGGCTGTATCACACGCAGGTTGTATCACCCACTGGCTGTATCACACGCAGGTTGTATCACACGCAGGTTGTATCACACGCTGGATGTATCACACGCTGGCTGTACCACACGCTGGTTGTATCACGCGCTGGTTGTATCACTCGCTGGTTGTATCACACGCTGGTTGTATCACACGCAGGTTGTATCACACGCTGAATGTATCACGCCCTGGCTGTATCACACGCTGAATGTATCACACGCTGGTTGTATCACGGCTGGTTGTATCACACGCAGGTTGTAACACATGAAGGTTGTATCACCCACTGGTTGTATCACACGCAGGTTGTATCACCCACTGGCTGTATCACACGCAGGTTGTATCACCCACTGGCTGTATCACACGCAGGTTGTATCACACGCAGGTTGTATCACACGCTGGATGTATCACACGCTGGTTGTATCACACGCAGGTTGTATCACGGCTGGTTGTATCACT
>SSNP01000328.1:203728-283748 GCA_006937955.1 Pachypanchax playfairii | reverse complement strand
TGGCTGTATCACACGCAGGTTGTATCACCCGCTGGCTGTATCACACGCAGGTTGTATCACACACTGGTTGTATCACACATTGGTTGTATCACACTCTGGCTCTATCACACGCTGGTTGTATCACACATTGGTTGTATCACGGCTGGTTGTATCACACGCTGGTTGTATCACACGCAGGTTGTATCACACGCAGGTTGTATCACACGCAGGTTGTATCACACGCTGGATGTATCACACGCTGGCTGTACCACACGCTGGTTGTATCACACGCAGGTTGTAACACATGAAGGTTGTATCACCCACTGGTTGTATCACACGCAGGTTGTATCACCCACTGGCTGTATCACATGCAGGTTGTATCACCCACTGGCTGTATCACACGCAGGTTGTATCACACGCAGGTTGTATCACACGCTGGATGTATCACACGCTGACTGTACCACACGCTGGTTGTATCACGCGCTGTTTGTATCATGCGCTGGTTGTATCACGCGCTGGTTGTATCACACGCTGGTTGTATCACACATTGGTTGTATCACACATTGGTTGTATCACACTCTGGCTCTATCACACGCTGGTTGTATCACACATTGGTTGTATCACGCGCTGGTTGTATCACACGCTGGTTGTATCACCCACTGGCTGTATCACACGCAGGTTGTATCACCCACTGGCTGTATCACACGCAGGTTGTATCACACGCAGGTTGTATCACACGCTGGATGTATCACACGCTGGCTGTACCACACGCTGGTTGTATCACGCGCTGTTTGTATCATGCGCTGGTTGTATCACGCGCTGGTTGTATCACACGCTGGTTGTATCACACATTGGTTGGATCACACATTGGTTGTATCACACTCTGGCTCTATCACCCATTGGTTGTATCACGCGCTGGTTGTATCACACGCTGGTTGTATCACACATTGGTTGTATCACGCGCTGGTTGTATCACACGCTGGTTTTATCACACATTGGTTGTATCACCCATTGGTTGTATTACACGCAAGTTGTATGACACGCTGGTTGTATCCCACGCTGGATGTATTGCACGCTGGTTGTATCACACGCAAGTTGTATCACACGCTGGTTGTATCACACGCAAGTTGTGTCACACGCTGGTTGTTTTACACGCAGGTTGTATCACACGCTGGTTGTATCACACGCTGGCTCTATCACTCATTGGTTGTATTACACGCAAGTTGTATGACACGCTGGTTGCATCACACGCAAGTTGTATCACACGCTGGTTGTATCACATGCAAGTTGTATCACACGCTGGTTGTATCCCACGCTGGATGTATTGCACGCTGGTTGTATCACACGCAGGTTGTATCACATGCTGGTTGCATCACACACAAGTTGTATCATACGCTGGTTGTTTCACACGCTGGTTGTTTCACACGCTGGTTGTTTCACACGCAGGTTGTATTACTTGCTGTTATCATTGCAGCCTTCTCTGCTTATATTTACTGAGCAGAAAAAGGAGTTGAACTTTGTTTTAGATGAAGCTTAAGTCCAGCTCAGATAAAGTTTGGCATCTTAGGGCCATTTATTACAACTATTTTTGAGGGCCAGAGAAAGACAGAATTAGTCACTAGTGGCAACAATATATGGGCGGGTCTGGTTTTCACTGGCTGGCGTACTGCAGTCAGACATCTACACTTCCAATATTTACTAAATTTTGAGTTTCTGGCAACTTGCTTTAAAATCAGTGATTTTACACAGGATGCGGGTTTTAATAGAAGGAAGCTGGATGTGTGCTTTTTAAACACAAGAGGGCAGTGGAATAAGATCACAGAACCACCTCATCCACTCACTATGAACATGAACAGAAAACTGTCATTTCATTGAACAGCACAGACCAGATATTACTCTGTGACTTTTATTTTAAAAATTGATGAACATGTGCTTTTAATCTGGCATATTTCAATAATGTTTCTTGTTTACTTTAGACTCAATGAAAATGAATAATTTGTTTCTCTTCAATAAATACAAAACATAAATAATATGTTACATATAAATTCTGAATTTTTTAAAACATGTTTGTAGTGAATGTCCTACAGTATGTTTATGTAATTTAACGACAGCTGATTACTTTATAATGTTCTTATTAAAATAATAATTTACTTTATTTTTAAGATTTAGTGACATTGCACATAAGTGAAAGGAAAAAAATTATATAGGACACTTTTTGTTAAAGAGGCCCTTCCAATAAAAAGTTTTTTTCTGAGGTTTCTGTTGAATATTTTAGCTCCACAGGTGTTCTTACCTTCATAGTGAGTGTGAAAACAGGTCAACAACTTCTCCTTCAGTTTTAATCTCTCAAACTATGCAGGTGGCAATAAAACCTGAGTTCTCCCGAGCCTGAACGGCCTGTATCTGTTTCGTCACAACTCCTTTTTTCGTTTGTATTTATCAGCTCCCGCAGTTGAAACCACGCCTAGCATGCTGCTGGCTAAAAGCTGTTAGCATAAGACGTATCAAACAGGAAGACACGACGTCTGATGTTGCACCGGGGCAGGAAACAGTATACCTTGCTCTCATAGGCTAGTTTGTTAGCCAATCAGAGTCCAGCAAATTTAAACAATGAATATGAACAAGCTGCTGCCGAAGCCTGACGAAGCAGCCTGATGGAAGGAGCCGGAACCACCCGAATTTTAATTCCGACAGATTGAAAGGTCTGTTAATCAGTGTTTCCTGATGTTTTTTGGACATGAAATGTTTCATATTACAGGTTAATACTTAAGAAATAACCACAGAGTCATAAAATTTGGATGAAATGGCCTCTTTAAAAGAGATTTGAGAGATTAGAAATGGAAAAACAAACAATCTCCCCAGTTTTGTGTTGCATCAGATAAATATGAAATAAAGAAAATATGAATAAAGAAAATACATTTTTCTGTATTTTCCTCTGCAGGCCCCTGATCGTCCAGTCCATTGTCCGTCTGTGTGTCCACGCTTTTCCTCCCACATGACAATTTGTCCTGAAGACGTCCAGCGTCCATGTTTCATCAGGTCGACAAATCCATTTCCATCTCAGGAGAAGATCCAGAGCATCAGCTACCGTCCCGCTCCAAACATCCGAACTCCTGGTGAGTGGAGTCCAACTCTTTTCACAGCTCAGAGAAGGGTCCGACTCCTCTCACAGGTCAGGAGGAGGTCGGACTCCTCTCACAGATCAGGAGGAGGTCTGACTCCTTTCACACTTCAGGAGGATGTCTGACTCCTTTCACGGAACATGAGGAGGTCGTGGAGGCCACTAAACTTGACATTGGCTCTTAATCCCAATCTTTGGTTGTGTTTGGTTAAAGGTGTGATGACATCACTGTTTAAACTGGCGTAAAGCTATTTCATGTAGTAGATATGCCCGCATATGTCAACTCACAGAAGAATTTGATTAAAAAACTAACACGGCGGGGGTGTACGGGCAGGTCAGAATCCTCTTCTCAGCAACACGGTTCCTTTCATTAATGATATGTGGGTCTCCCTGGCTGACTTCGCTCTGATTGGCTACAACCATTGCCTGCAGCAAGCCTTTCTTCTCGGCTCCGTCAACAGTCCAGTAACATGGCGAGTGGACGTTTACAACCGTATATGTTCGAGCCTGAAGCGTCTTCTGAGGAAGACGGAGGGGTGAACACATAAAACTCAACTAATCACATGAGCGAATAAACAGTGCTGTCAGATGTTATCAATGAAAATAGATTCACAATATGGTATGATAAACCTGTTGCTCACGGACATTGTTGCTAGAGCGGCTATCACATGCTAGCATCATGAACTCTTCAGACCACGAACAAACGTTTATCAGGCAAGGCAGCATTTTATTAAATAAATAAACTTACAGGTATTGACGATGTGGTCGCCTCCTTCAGGGTTGGTAAAGAATTTTTAATTAAAATAAGTTTCTTTGACAATCCCAACTTGAATTCACCCAAGTAATGGAAGCAGTCCTCCGTGAAGTGAGCTGAACATATTTTCAAATTGAGGTTATAACTGAGTGGCACTTCTCCATAAATGAACTTCAGCCACTCTTCTCTTGTTTTTTCATCCTTTGGGAGTGAGTGTAAACTTCCAGCATGGGTTGAGCATCCTTGGACACAACAGGTCCCCGTTTGCGTAGCCATCTCTTCTCAAGAGCAGCAGCACAAGCTAGCGCAACGCAGCTACCGGTGTGTGGGCTGGGGGTGGGGGGGTGGGGTGGGGGGTTGGACTGTTTACTTCACTGTGCACTTTTATTGGATGCTATGAAATACGTAGGATGAAATGCCACGTAGGAAAAAATGGTGCTTTCCGATTCAACCGTTTTTTAAATATGAAACAAAGCGGACCTCCCACAAACGGGAACTTTGATACTCGCTTTGGACGTTCACGCGGCCTCATCAGTGCACAACACATCATGATATACCCCAAAAACCTCAAAAAAGTGCATTTTGATGTCATAACCCTTTTAAGTGAAAATCCGACTTGTTCTCCTTAGGGAGGAAGCACCTACAGTGCCCCACCCCCTCTCTCCAGCCCCACCTCCCCCTGCTGGTCTACTATTGGAACTCTTGATTGAAAGACTTTATGCGGGAAGACCCGTCGCTCGTTTCAAACCTGCTGATGTGTAGTCATTTTTCCATCACACACCTCAACTCCTCAGGCTGCAGTGTGTGTGAGAGAGAGTGTGTGTGTCTGTGTGTGTGGCAGAGAAGGAGGTGCATTTCTCAGCACTGAGGTTTAATACTAATTATTCTGCCATATGTTAACTGGCTCCATCACAATTAGCCTCAGCCCTCCTCCCTGAAGAAACGTGCTGCGTCCAACGCCACGGCTTTGCACTCTGACATATTGTCATTCATATGCACATTAGTGCACACACATACACATCAGTTCATGTAGACTTGTGTGTAGTTGTGTGAGTATAACAGATGGGATTAGCAGGGTATTGTAAGGAGTGCAGAAATGTGCCCTTCACTGTCTTGACTACTCTGAGCAGCAGACCGTCAGGAAATGAGCAGATTGTTTGACACCCTACACCGCCCCCCTTACACACACACACAAGTGTGTTTTGTTATCCTTATGGGGACCGTCCATTGACTTCCATTGATTTTAGTAACTAGATTTATACCTAACCCAAACCCTTTTCCTAACCTTAACCATTACTGATCTATAACTAACCCTAAGACTAACTAAAACTCTATTCACACCATACCTATAAACCTAACCCCTAACCCTAAAAAGGGGAGTCTCCCTCATGGGGACCAGGCTTCGGTCCCCACAAGAACCCTCGGACCCCAGAAAGATAGTAAAAGTCAGGAAACGGGTCCCCAGGAGGTCAGAAATACACACACACACACACACACACACACACACACACACACACACACACACGATGATCATTATAAAATTCAAAGGAAGCTGGAGGTAAAGTGGGTGGAGCTGGATGGATTTAAATCCAGCAGAAGACGGATGTTTTAGTTTTCCTGCAGGCTTTGAAAACATCGTTTAATAACTCCAAGACAAACAATTTTTCATTGGGACTTTTTTTTTTACTCTAATATTCTTAAATGAGCAATTCACTCTTGATTAAATGTCCATTCCTTTGTCTCAGTGACCTGCTACCTGTAAGATTAGCTGAACACATGTAGCATCAGACAGATCGTGGGACACCTGTACAGACTGTGTCTGTGCGCTCTGCCTTCAGGTCTGATTCCTGATGGAACCCGGCCGCTGCTTCAGTAGGGCCGTTTCTCACTGCCTTTGTTTGCAGGCGGAGCTGCTCAGCAGGGAAACAAGTTTTTGCATCACGACTGAACGATGGTGGAATGAAAATGTAACAAACAAGTTTTAGATGTTTGGTTGAACTTAAAAAAGGATTAAAACTCTAATCTATGATAAAGGTGCAGTATGTAAGAATTTTCCAGGTAAATACTAACACAACAATTAAATGTCCCACTGATGTTGAAAATAAAGTCACATTGTAACAGATCTGGATCTCAGCCGGCTGGGTGGTCGCTAGTTTCTGTTATTTTAAAAAAGCTAACCCAGACCAGAATCATTATTTACACGTTCAGACTTCCTGGTTCCATAACGAATCACATATGAGTCTGCAAGGCTGCCAAGTCTTCAACACAAGCAGCTGTAATTCCACAACAACCAGCAGCAAAAAGTAAGAAACCACCACATAATTCCAACTGAGCAGCGAGCTGCATGTGATGGATCGTTCAAACACACTTAGGAAAACTCAATGCTGAACAAATACGCCTTCAGACATTCCCAAAAACTGAACAAATACAAGAGAAACAAAATTAGAATCAACATCAGAACTGGCAACCCAACAGAAACATCAGGGTCCTCATTTATCAGTCATTCATAGAAACTGTCTATTCTATGAATGAAATTTAGAATGTTCCTACGAACAGTGAAAAGTCTCATTTATCAAATGTCCTGGTCCTCCTGCCGTTCACAGTCATTTGCATACAGAAACGCCCTCAATTAGCCATATTTGGTAACAGCTCTTCCTTTAAAGCCCATACAGGAAATCCCTAATATATTGGCCAAAAGAGCAAAATAAAAACCAAATAAAGAACTTTCTATGACAGCGAGGTCGAGGTACTGGTTGCAGAAGGGAAACAGAACCTACAACCGCTGTTTGGTTCTCTTGGCTCGATAGAAACCAATAAAAGAAAAATTACCGCTTTGGAGAGAGTTGCAGATGTGGTTAATGCGCTTGGAACAGAGGAGAGATCCCATTCAGAAATAAAAGATACATCTTTTGATAGAAAAATACACACACAAATAAAAAAAAAAAAAAAAATTACCAGAACACAGAACGCCCAGAACCGCTAGTGGACAGAATACAACAGAGCTGTCCGTATTTGACAGACGTGTTTCCAACATGATTGGAGCTGTTGCTCTGACTGGTGTTACTGTACACGGAGACAGTGAAAACATATCTTCACCAACAGAACACGCAAGACTATCCAGTGTCCACAATGAAGATAAGTCAAACTTTTTATTTTATTATTTAAAGTGAAACACCTCCTTAACCAGATAAAACATTTTTTAGCTATTTTATAATCGGTGCGCTCTTTATATATAAATAAATGAAACAATTAGGCACTTGGAGAAATGTACTACATAATAGACCTTTACAATTTATTTAAAAACAGAAGCTGTCATCCTGTCACACTGGAGGATCAGCAGCCGGGTCAAATAGCTGGTGGAAGAGTGGAAGAGAGGCGCAATAAAGGTTCTTACGGAAAACAAGGAGCAGTTGCTGCTTGTGTTTCACACAAAATGAACAAATAACCTAGTTGCGATATGAAACAGAACTTTGTGTGATCAATTAATGTGCTGTTTATTTGGAAAACGGTATCTGCTCGAGCCACTCTGTGCGCTCACCAGCATCTGCACGGTCATGAAAGACGCGCTCCTATAAACGCTCCTATAAATAATTATATCTTTATAACTTTGACCACTAATTATGCAACCAAGCTGTTTATGAACATGCATAATAACTAATTGCTTCAGATATAATTTGTGGATGAGGAACACGCGTGGATGACTGAGAGCTTCAGAATATCGGTTCCATGTTCTACCACTAGATGCTGAGCGTACACACGACCAGAGCTGTACTTATATTTAGGAACATTTCTACGCATAAGTACAAATTGATAAATATAACATGATGCGTAGAATTGTTCCAACGCACGAAATACGCACAGATTTGTGCGTACGAACGATTGATAAATGAGGACCCTGGGAGGGGAGGGGGTGAGTGGCTGAGAGCAGACGTTTTTTTTTTTACTGGATTTAAATTTGACAACAAGTTCTAATTCTTACACACTGTAGCTTTAACAAGCCAGTTTTGAAGATATTATGTTCATATTTTTATATTTTACGTTTTGTTTTTGTCTTTAAGAGCATCTTAACCCTGTTGGAAGACGGAACAGTGAGCAGCAGAATGTTGGTTTGACTGGAGGGAGGCGCTCCGCTGCTGTTCCCTCATGTCTCCAGTTCCCTGTCACCCTGCCAACATCCAGCCTTAATTCAACTCCTCGGCATCTCAACACACCTCACCTTGACCCTAAAGGGCCTAAAGGGCCCCAAAGCAGGTCAAACACCATTCAGACATCTGAAATCATTCCTCCTCCCCCTCCTTCTCCTCCTCCTCCTCCTCCTCCTCTTCCACCTTTAGAAGTAACTCCTGACAGGAAACAGGCGCTGCGACCTGCACAGGTGGAATCAGACTGGGATCTTAACCTCAGGTCTTCTGACTCAACACCATCAGCATCACCAACCTCCCTCTCAATGGGATCTCTTTCAGATTTAAGTCGTCCTCCTTCCAGTTTATTCAGCCGGAGCACTGAGCTCCTAAGTGGCAGGAGCAGCATCCTGAGTGACGCTGCTGCTGGTAAACTTTCCTCATATACATTTACAGTTCTTGAGACTAGAGTTAATTTGATTAATGCAGTTTTACTTTACTGAGCGTCTGCTTCCTTTATAGGATTTGTTTTTGTCCTTAAAACTTGATGCAATATCTCGTTTTTTTTTTTTTTTTTTTTAACGAGTCCACATCAGATGTGATTTTAGATGGAGTCAGTGTCTGTAGTGAAATGTCCCTTTTCCATCCTGCAGCAGATGCTGTGGACTCTGATCTTCAGGGGACTGATTGTTTCTCCACATGTCAGCTGTCTCCTGTGATGCTGGTACCTCTGGCCTCTTTGAGTCCAACAGAATCAGTTAAGATTAACACCAGTACATCCACACCCCGACTCAACGAGTCACATTGTGACAAACTGAAACTAGGTGAGGACATGCCCCGCCCACTTCCAGCCATCCAGCCTGACTCTGCTGAGCCTCTGAGCAACAGAAGAAGCAGAAAAAGAGCCAAAAGTCTCAAGCTGAATACCTCCACAGCTCCAGCTTTCACCCAGTCCTGGTCTCCTGATAAAGGACCTGCTACGCTTACCTTTCCCTCCACTGCTTCGACTCTGAGCCCACATGGGACCTCTGCACTTTCAGGGCTGAGAACAAATCTGACTCCTCCTCCTGCACCATCCCCACTGGAGTCGCACCGCTGGCCCGTCCTGCCTTCCATCTCCCCTGTCAGAGGTGAGAATTAATCTCCACATACAGACTATTCACACCCTCGGGCCCACTCTCTTTGTTCCCAGCGTGGCTGGAAGCTCAATCTGAGACAAAAAGATCAGGCCTGACAGAGAAGTCAAAGCCTGTAGCCACACCGAGGTGCTCAGATGCTTCAGCCCCCATCAACACATTGTGAAAGACTCGCTGTCAGTTTTCTTTCACCTCCTGCCATCACCTTAAAAATAACCTGCTTTTCTTTTTCCTACACTGAAGTTTAAAGGAGGACGTTTGATGAAAAGCTGGTACCGATTGACTCCCTGGTCAAAGGTGTAAAGCCTCAACAATTAAAATCTTGTTTTCTTGCTGGCGTGTCGTTCTTCTCAGTCTCGGCTCCCGATGTTTTCTCTCTCCTCTGAGCTCTGAGAGGTAGACGTGTAGCCCATGGTCATAAATCCATTCTGACTACTGCTCACAAAACACTGAGCCGAGTCACCATAGTACAATACCACTGTGGATTTCCTGTGGCTGCTAATTTACCGTTCCCAATGGGGATAAAAGATGAGCCAATGACATCTGACTTCTCCAGGAACTTTATGAAAAAGCAAACAATGTGTAAATTGTGTAGGGATTTTCTCCTTTCTGTCAGAGACGTGTTCTGTTCTCAGTGTGGTGCTGTGCTGCAGGGGGCCCATGCAGTATCGCTGCATGCTGTTCTCTTCACTGCAGACACACAGTGAATGTCACCACTTCATTTATGTCTCTGCAGATGGAGGCAATTTAAGTTCAATGTGCTCTCAGTGTGGCAGCCTGTAAAGATAAATAACTTACCAGTTTGATCTGATTTGAACACAAGTTCATCAGTTATAAAATATGAAATATGGTAACAAGAGAAACTTATCTGTATTTGTTGTTACACCCAAAATGTTTATGATAATTCCAACTTTACTTGTGGTAATACAAACTAAGAAGAGGTGCAGTTAAACAGGTGAGACTAAACAGAAGTAACAGTCTGGAGACGTATTGTTCAAGACCACTTAAACCAAGTAGAAGAAGGTCTGCGCCCATGGAAGAGAACATTAAATTATTGTTACACAACACTGGAAAAAAGCACCACATCAGGATGTTTTACCTTATGATAAACATTCAAACTAATATTGTGCTGAAACCTCCAGTTTTTCCAGGATCATAAACCCACACAAATCATTTTTTTCACTGAAAACCTTTTTATACTTTATATTTCAATCAACCACCAGAGAGCTGACAGTGTAAATAAATAAAAATAAATATGTGGTTCACTGTGAGGATCAGAACTTGCAGGATTTTGATGTTTGGAGCTGTTAAAAACTAAAAGACTCACGGACTGGAATTATCTTTAAATTGTTTTCCAGAGAGGCTCTCCAAGAACTGACCTCCATCCTCATTTTCTCAGATTTCCTACAGTCTCTGAATGACCCTGAACTGACCTTTTTTGAGCAACATCTCCAGAGTTGAACTGTCTGTGACAATGGATCAGGCCACTGTCATGAACCGGCCCGGCCTCTCTTCTCAGGGCTTTTCAGCCAGGCTCTGTGACCAGGAAAAGAGGGCCACAGGCACACAGAGGAGGCGTTGTTTCCCCCTCAGCTCATTCAAATCAAACCCAGCGACCCCCCCCACCGACACCCTTAACCTCCCTGAAAAACTGGTCCTGACTCAGTGTGGCCCTCGTCAGAATGACAGCCGGTTGACAACAGCAATATGCTTTCAAGTGTCAAGTCAAGTCGCTCCTTTGTCTTTCTGAGTAGAACGCTGAGTTGCTCAAGTGCACGTTAGTACTGTGGTGCATGTGCACACTCGACTGTGTGAAGGTAAGGCAAGGCAAGTTTATTTGTATAGCACAATTCATGTACAGGACAATTCAAAGTGCTTTACATGAAACAAAAGCATAAGTAAAAGAATGAAAACATGATTTAAATAAACAGAATTAGAACAAAGGACAGCTTAAAAGCAACCGTGTGGATTTGGACTTTCTAATAAAACTTTATGTAAATGCAGCGGAGAACAGGTGGGTGGAACAGGTAGCTGCATGTTTACATTTATACACGTCCATGTGGGCCAAGTTTGTGATGCCAGTTTGAGCATCTGCATAAATTTTTCGTTAAATTTGTGCAAAACAAATATGTGAAACACAGTGAATCTAATCCTGGAATTTTTAAACCAGGCCAAGTGAAAAGGTTCCAATCAGCTGAGAAATGAAAAGCAACGGCCTTTTCTGTAGTTACGAGGCCTCAAGGGTAGATGCTCACTCTGTTGTTTAACTGGAGACTGTTTGTGTTTTGAGATGAGATTCAACTGCTGTCTTCACTCAGTCATACCTCACCTGAAGGCAGTCAGTTAGCTTCATGTTGGGTGTTGGTCTCTTGTCGGGGGGTGTCAGTGCCTGGAGGGCACTGTTCTTTATTACTCTTTTATTGAAAAGTAAGAAGTATTTTATTTGAAGTAAGATATTGTGTAGTACTTAGGAGTAGTCAGTATGTCACCTGCAGGAGACAGAAGCCAGAGCACCCTTTTATACACACACACAGACACACAGGTTTGTTTTGCTATCCTTATGGGGACCGTCCATTGACTTCTATTGATTTTAGTAACCGGATTTATACCTAACCCAAACCCTTTTCCAAACCTTAACCATTACTGATCTACACCAAACCCTAAGACTAACTAAAACTAAAACTATTTGCACCATACCTCTAAAGCGGGGAGTCCCCCGTATGAGGACCAGGCTTTGGTCCCTATAAGAACCCTTGGTCCTCAGAAGGATAGTAAATATCTCAAAACTGGTCCTCAGTAAGGTAGAAAAACAAGAACAGACAGACACACAATTTTGATTGTCTTTGTTCTGAGTAGCTGTTAGCTTGAATCTTCTTTTAGAACCATTAACAGACAGTTCTGCGTCACAATCCAACAATAATAGAGTTCAACCTGCAACGTTCCTGATGAGAAACACAGTATAACATCCAGTCTGTGTTGTTACAGGAAGCTCAGTGGCGTCATGTTGCTCAAACTTCAGCTGCAATCAGTCTCTGATGTTTGATGAACTAGAAGCCATCGCTCCTCTCTCAACTTCCTGTTTGTCTCTGGATCAACCATCAGACTTATCAACTTCTGCTTCACCTGATACAGGTAACACTCAAGAGCTGCAGCTAACACTTATTTTAAATAATTATTACTTTTAACATTACTAATGAAACATTTTCAGTTAACTGGGTTTAGTTATCTCCTCGACTCTTCTTCTGTTTTACAGATGTATTAAACTTTTCTTAGTCAAATGTCTCAACATTAACAGTTTGTAGATTAGTAATAGTTAAAGTTCATTGGTTTTGCTTCTAGAACCGTTATAAGGTTAAAATTAAAAGATGTTGGTAAAATATTTCAACAGCTATCAAAGGTTCTGCCCATAATTTTTAAACATAGACGTTCCTCTGTGAGGTACTTGAGCATCAGATAATCCCAGAATGTTTCATGTAGATTTTCATTCTGTTAAATGCAGAACGGAAGATCCCTTGAGTTATGTGGTTGTTACACAGTGAAGTTTGGATTGGATGATTACATCAGAGAATCAACACTGACGGTGTCTGCAGCACAGATTTTAATTTAGTGCTGCTGTTGAAAGGTTGTTTTTTTTGTTAAATCCCAATAGAATTATCATCTATGTTGGGATGAATCTTTGGTTCTGTTCCCAGAGACTTCACACCTTCATCTGAAAACTGAACGTGTTGTCAAATGACTGCATGATTAGCAGAAACACACTGATCTTAACTTCTACCTTCTAACTTTTAGCCAAAAGAAAAAATCAATTCTTCTTATCAAGTTACTGGTTACTTAACAAGTTCTTTTAACCATCAAACAGCAATCCACAACTCGTTTATCTTAGACATGTTCTGCTTTCACCTGTCCACAGGCTATCAGTGTTCAGATTGAATCCTCTTCTGTGACATTCTAGTTTTGACCGAATGTCTTCAGGCTCTTCGCTAACAGAGATGCATTTATCTGAACACTCACTCAGGTCATTGTATCATCCCAACAAAAGCAGCGTTAATGTGAGTGTTTGACTGCATGTGTGTGTCCTGGAGGTGCAAAGAGACAGAGATATTAGCCAATGAAACTTCCTCTACCTCCCTCGCTGCCTGCTAATCCCTTACAAGGTGTTTAACCTGCTCGCTTGACCTGAACCTCTGTTTGACCTGAGACCTTTGGCCTGAGGATGCGGAAGGATCAGTGCGACCTCTAGAGTGACCAGAGTGATCAAATCTACATTGGGTTTTAGCTAGAAGCTTGTGTAAATGTGAATTAAACCTGCAGACGAATTATATCTCTCTGACATGAGACAGAATGTGATGTACAGGACGTGATGTGTTACAACAAAGTCCCATGTTTCTGTCTCTGAGCGGGTGGTAGCTGCACTTAATCACAGGATCTGTTCATCTTTATGTGCCAAAGTCTTTCCTAATTGTTTTTCTATCTTGTTGCTACTTGTGGCTAATAATGGACTAAAACCAGAGCTAACTGAAAGTGTGTCCCGCCACATTAGGTTACAGCCACAGTTATCCCAGGGATTTCCTCTGAACGACTCAACAGTTCCTTTTTCTCACCTGAGGGATTATTTTACAAGTTCCCAACTGAAAACACTTAACAGAAGAGGAGTGTGTGGGAGCCACATAGTATTGCATTGCATAACTCAGTCAGAACAACCTGAAGAATTTCTGCCTTTGATGTGGAGTGTTCTTCTGGGATGTTGGTGGAGTGTGTGTGTGTAGCGGAGTTGTTTGCAGCAGAGCGTGTTCTGTGAAATCCCCTCAGATTGGAAAGCAGCTCCACACCCTGCCAGCGTGGGCCGGGGATTTGCATGGGCAAGGAGCCACAATGTCACTGATCCTCTTTTAATTGGGTGTGACGATGAGAACTGGAGTCTCAGGGAGCATGTGGGGGGGGGATCACTATGGTTTGGGGTTTGGGGTTCTGTCGTAATTCACACTATTTCATGATCCATTGTACAAAATATATTATGCTATATTCTAGTTATTTTAAAAGATCTACATGTCTACTAGTATGTATGTACAGTGGGGCAAAAAAGTATTTAGTCAGCCACCAATTGTGTAAGTTCTCCCACTTAAAAAGATCAGAGAGGCCTGTAATTTTCATCATAGGTATACCTCAACTATGAGAGACAAAATGAGGAAAAAAAATCCAGAAAATCACATTGTCTGATTTTTAAAGAATTTATTTGCAAATTATGGTGGAAAATAAGTATTTGGTCACCTACAAACAAGTAAGATTTCTGGCTTTCACAGACCTGTAACTTCTTTAAGAGGCTTCTCGGACTTCCACTCGTTACCTGTATTAATGGCACCTGTGTGAACTCTTTATCAGTATAAAAGACACCTGTCCACAACCTCAAACAGTCACGCTCCAAACTCCACTATGGCCAAGACCAAAGAGCTGTCAAAGGACACCAGAAACAAAATTGTAGACCTTCACCAGGCTGGGAAGACTGAATCTGCAATAGGTAAGCAGCTTGGTGTGAAGAAATCAACTGTGGGAGCAATTATTAGAAAATGGAAGACATACAAGACCACTGATAATCTCCCTCGATCTGGGGCTCCACGCAAGATCTCACCCCGTGGGGTCAAAATGATCACAAGAACGGTGAGCAAAAATCCCAGAACCACACGGAGGGACCTAGTGAATGACCTGCAGAGAGCTGGGACCAAAGTAACAAAGGCTACCATCAGTAACACACTACGCCGCCAGGGACTCAAATCCTGCAGTGCCAGACGTGTCCCCCTGCTGAAGCCAGGACACGTCCAGGCCCGTCTGCGGTTTGCTAGAGAGCATTTGGATGATCCAGAAGAGGATTGGGAGAACATCATATGGTCAGATGAAACCAAAATAGAACTTTTTGGTAGAAACTCAACTTGTCGTGTTTGGAGGGGAAAGAATGCTGAGTTGGATCCAAAGAACACCATACCTACTGTAAAGCATGGGGGTGGAAACATCATGCTTTGGGGCTGTTTTTCTGCAAGGGGACCAGGACGACTGATCCGTGTAAAGGAAAGAATGANATGGGGCCATGTATCGTAAGATTTTGAGTGAAAACCTCCTTCCATCAGCAAGGGCATTGAAAATGAGACGTGGCTGGGTCTTTCAGCATGACAATGATCCCAAACACACCGCCCGGGCAACGAAGGAGTGGCTTCGTAAGAAGCATTTCAAGGTCCTGGAGTGGCCTAGCCAGTCTCCAGATCTCAACCCCATAGAAAATCTCTGGAGGGAGTTGAAAGTCCGTGTTGCCCAGCGTCAGCCCCAAAACATCACTGCTCTAGAGGAGATCTGCATGGAGGAATGGGCCAAAATACCAGCAACAGTGTGTGAAAACCTTGTGAAGACTTACAGAAAACGTTTGACCTCTGTCATTGCCAACAAAGGCTATATAACAAAGTATTGAGATTAACTTTTGTTATTGACCAAATACTTATTTTCCTCCATTATTTGCAAATAAATTCTTTAAAAATCAGACAATGTGATTTTCTGGATTTTTTTTCCTCATTTTGTCTCTCATAGTTGAGGTATACCTATGATGAAAATTACAGGCCTCTCTGATCTTTTTAAGTGGGAGAACTTACACAATTGGTGGCTGACTAAATACTTTTTTGCCCCACTGTATATACAGTGGAAAATGTGCTCGGTGTTTCTGGTGCGTCAGGTGGTTCTCGGGACTGCAAGGGGAGATGAGAGTTAGTGCTGGAGCCGGTAGATATGTACAGGAGATATTGCAGGGAGGGGAGATGAGAAATGACTCACAGGAGTTTGAAGCAGGTAACTCTCGGGAGGAGGACAGGTCCAGTGCGGTGCTGTGCAGGGAGGTGGTGAGTCCAGGTCGGGTGAGATCGCTGGAGGGAGGTAGACGAGGCTCAGGGAGATCAGACGCTGGACACAGAAGGATCCTCGGAAACACACAAGGAGCAGGGTGGCACAAATCCTGAAGACAACAGGTTAGTTGAACACAGGGGAAAAACACTCTCGGAAAATCTCAACAGGTATCATGAAAATCACTAGGAATGAATCACTAGGATGGCACAAAGGCGCTACCATGTAGGTTAACAACCAGGCGCTGAATGAACGTCTGCTTCATGCTTAAATAGCACCCTGCTCCTCATCAGCTCTGATCTCCGCCAGGTGTAATCAATCTACCTTGCGCTCCAGCGTAGCTCTTCTCTGCAAGCAGATGACTCACCCGACACAAAAAACACAGCACACAGAACACTGAACCTGACAATTTCTTTGTGACTTGGATGACACGTCTAATTCTGTTGTTCAAACGGGAAGCCAATGTATCCTGCTGACAAGTGTAGCCAAATTGATTTTCTGATCCCGAGTCCACACACTAGAGAGGTGAACTCTCCTACTCACCTGCATGTTCTATACGAGGCCCCATTAATTACATCAGAATGTGTTAGAAAATCTGTGAACGAGCAGCAGCAATGTAAGAACCCCCGAAAACAGTAGCTGGCAACATTTATCTGAAGTGTATTTTACTTTTCTTCAAGAAAGTATTGTTTGTTTACACTTAGGGGGCGGGACTTAAAACATTACCTGTAGCCCGCATTATAAAGGGGCAATGGTTCATGCTTTTGTTTAGACTTTAACTTCACAGTTACTTTCCTGTGTGTAGTTATTATAATGTTATTTTCGTGGAACTGATGTCTGAAGATAATAGACTGGATATTTGTCAGAAACAGATAAAAAACATGCCTGTTCTTGGGTAAAATGAGTCGCCCACCAAGTCACATGATCTGAAGCTTTTGTTGACCTCTTCAGTCACCTCTCCAGGTGTTGCTTCTGCACCATCAGAAACTTGTTGCCAGGAACACACTATGTTGTTTAATGTTGCAGCTTTGCCTCGAAAAAGTTTTGTTCAAAAATATATTTTACTTAGTATTAACTTTCATAAGTTAAATATGTTGAAATTTATGTTTATTTTACCTTTTGGTTTGCTATGGAACTCGAACCCTGGTGTCCTGACTGAAATTTGTTCTTTAGCCCGTTTACTTCTTAACATTTCTACGCGGTCACAATGTATTGACTGTTTGTCCACACAGAGATCTCTCCTGGCCTCGCAGCACTGACCATAGGTTGTGACTCTGGGAATCTGGGTTCTTTATCCCGAGTCCAGCTGCTCCTCCTGGATCGGCCAGTGCCAGGGAACCCGCTGAGTCCGTTCAACCTGGAGGAGGAGTTCTCACCAGTCCAAGAGTGGTCTGATCTGATGTCACAGTATGATGGTCTGGAGTTCACTTCAGCAGGTAGAAATCTGCACGAGTATCAAGGAAGTTTAGATTTATAAAGGTCTTGATATCGAATAAAAGCTTAATCTAAACAGACTTTAAACCAAACTAGCTGGTTAAAGAACATCTTGCAGGTTAAACACAACTTCACATTTTAGTAGAGACAGACACTCCCTTTTAACAATTATGTTGAACTTTGCATTTTAAGCTTGTTTTTACATACTAACCACGCCCACTCAAAAACCAGGTCCAATTATAAAATACAGGAAGTGATGTAGGAGTGAAACACGTTCCCAGAGAGTAAAACATGTACTCAAGCAGGGAACAAGTTGATGAGGAGGAGTTAGAAATCAACTTTCATTTAAACTCAGACGGTCCAAAACCAGATAGTTCAGAAACTACAGCCAGAACGTTTGGAATCTAGTTTAAGTTTATTTATTTATAAAGTGCGAGTTCACAAAGTCATTTCAAGGCAGGGTAACACTTCCTTTTACAGAACCCTAATTACTAAGAAATTACCTGGTACTTATATGGTAAATCTTGTGTGTTAATGGTTATTACCATGTGTAATAAGTAGGTAATTATGTGAAAAATACAGCAGAAATTACTCAGCATTTACCTGATACATATATGGAAAATTATAGCATGTATGGTGTAATTACCACATGTAATAAGGAGGTAAATACAGAGGAAGTACTGCTGCATTTACTAAGAAAAACCTCCACTATTACCCATCAACTCAATCAGGTTGTGACCAGTTTAGATTTGTAATAACTAAAATTAAAATAGTAACTTCCAATAAATTACCTTTTCTTACATGTTCTTCAGTTTTTTGAAGCATTTACATTGTACTTACCTGTAACAACCTGCTACACCTGCAGGAACAGTTTTCTTCTAGGATCCTGGTACATCTTAAATACAGGGTATGTTCTTGCTGGAGTTCTTAATAAATACTTAGTAAGTAAGTGGAAACTGGACTGTAAAAGGAAGTCTGGTTTGTTTCCATGGTGTTAGCAGGTTTTTACCATTTAATTTCTAATACATTGTAACAGACACTTTAACCATCTTATCTTCTGCAGTGTTGACAAGGGAATAATCTTGTAATGTTTCAGGCATGGAAAACACTCCAGAGTGCACTGAACAAGGAGCAAGAGACTGTTCTTTCACTTAAAAGATACCTTCTCTGTAATTACCTACTTAATACACATGGTAATTATCATTAATACACCAAAATTTACCATATAAGTACCAGGTAATTTCTTAGTAATTAGGGCACTGTAAAAGGAAGTGTTACCCAAGGCACTTTACAAAAAAATTAACCGATTAGTAATAAAACATTTCCTATCAAAGGAACCAGCCTATTGGATTGAATAGTTAATTCAGCACAATCCCCCATCCTGAGCAGCACGATTGGCGACAGTGGAAAGGAATGACTCCCTTTTAACAGGAAGAAACTTCTAGCGGAACCAGAATCAGAATCCAGCTCATGATGGGCGGCCTTCTGATTTAGCCGACTGGGGTCTGAGCTGACAGGAAAAAGACAAACACAGACGTATTTTGGCCAGTCGTCATGTCTATAGAAAGATAAACAGAGAGACAGTTAATGGCAGCAGTAACAATCAATACAAACATAGAGAGTAAAGAAAGACAGCAGAGTGAAGAAATGTGGTCAGTATGTCCTCCAGCAGTCTAAGCCTATAGCAGCATAACTAAAGGGAAAGCTCAGGAGAACCCAAGCTAACCCTGACTATAGGATTGTGTAAAAAGGAAAGTTTTAAGTTTATCTTAAAGCAAGCAGAGCTGCAGCCTGAGAGGGAAGTGTTCTGTTAGGAGTATATCGAATAATAAAATCTTTCATATAAGTCGGATCCTGGTCGTTCAAGGCCTTATACGTCAAAAGTAACATTTTAAACTTTATTGAAACATGATTTTACAGGGAGCCAATAAAGTGATGCTAAAACAGGAAAAATATGATCTCTCCTTCAAACTCTCATCAGAACTCTGGCAGCAGTATTTTGGATCAGCTGGAGGCCTTTAACAGAACTATTAGAACATCCTGATAATAAAGAATTCCAATAATCAAGTCTAGAAGTTATAAATGCATGAACTAAAGTTTCTGCATCTCTTTGATTCAAAATGTTCCTAATTTTAGCAACATTACGCTGGTGGAAGAAGGCCGTCCTGGTACCATGCTTTATATGAGAACTAAAGGACATGTCCTGGTCAAAGACAACACCCAGGTTCTTTACCTTCTTGTTGGAGGCCAAATTAATGCCATCCAACGTTGATAACTGACTACACAACTTGTTCCTAACTAAGATTCTCGGGCCCAAAAGTCACAACCTCTGTCTTGTCTGAATTTAAAAGCAAAAAATTAAGCATCATCCATCATTTTACATCATTAAGACAAGCTTTTAATCTCTGCAGCTGGATCACATAACTGGTTTGCAACTATCTTTTCTCGAGTTTTTGAGATGAAGGGCAAATTGGATATAGGTTGATAATTACCTGGAGATCCTGGATCAAGATCAGGTTTCTTAAGTAAAGGTTTAATAACAGCAACCTTAAAGGCCTTAGGCACATATCCATTCATTAAAGACATATTGATCTTGTCCAATATCCATGTGCTAATCAACAGGAAAACCTCTTTAAAGAGTCTGGTTGGAACAGGATCCAACATACATGTAGATGGTTTAGATAAAGCTATAATTTGTGTTAACTCATTAAGATCAGCTGGACAGAAACTGTCTAAACATGATTCAGATTCTAAAGCTGTTTCACTGGACAACAAATCAGAGACAACAGTGGAAAGGACATTAAAGATTTTTCTTCTAATTGAATCTATTTTATTAGTAAAGAATTTCATTAAGTCGTCACTACTGAGGGTTACAGAGATACATGGTTCAACAGAATTAACCAGACAGTTTAGAATCTGTAACCAGACAGTTTAGAACCTGCAATCAGACAGTCTAGAACCTGCATTCAGACAGTAAAGAACCTGTAACCAGACAGTTTAGAACCTGCAATCAGACAGGGAAGAACCTGCATTCAGACAGTTTAGAACCTGTAACCAGACAGTTTAGAATCTGCAACCAGGCAGTTTAGAACCTGCATTCAGACAGTAAAGAACCTGTAACCAGACAGTTTAGAACCTGCAATCAGACAGGGAAGAACCTGTAACCAGACAGCTTAGAACCTGTGTCCAGACAGTTTAGAACCTGAAATCAGACAGTTTAGAACCTGCATTCAGACAGGAAAGAATCTCTAATCAGACAGTTTAGAACCTGCATTCAGACAGGAAAGAATCTCTAATCAGACAGTTTAGAACCTGCATTCAGACATTAGTGCTGCTCAGACTATCAACTTATAAGTCAAACTGAGTGTATTTTGAAGTGTTACAGCAATAATGAGCTTTTCTTCCCAAACTAATTATAAGGCGCTTTTAAAACCTTGTTTTTTTAGCTGGGTTTTAGCTAAGAGTATACAAAGTATTTTGTCACATTCTTTCATATCATTTACAGTATATCTCTGTTGTTTCGGTTTATAATTGTATTTTAAAACTGTCCCCACCATGTGAAGCACTTTGGTCAGCCTATGCTGTTGTAAATGTTCTATATAAATACATTTGACATTGACAGTTAGAACCTTTCGCCCGAGTGTTTAGAACCATCAATTTGATGTCCCTTGCTTTGAAAGGGATGTTTTACGACAAGACAAGAACTGAAGACTGAACATAAACATGAACATCTGCAGAGACTGGGGAAGTTCCAAAGTAGCGCTGGAATATTATTTGGAATATTAATTCTGAGATAATTTTTTATTCTGATTTGGGTGCTGTGCTGATTGAAAGTTTTTTTTGCATGGTTTTTACTTTTTTGCCACTTGTTATGATGGGTAACCATGGCAATGAGAGGCTTGTTTACAGGAAAGAGCAGTAAATTGACATTTCTAAAGCTCAAATAATCTTCAAATTGAAACCCCTTATCCTCAATGAGCTAAAAAGAAGAAGACGTGGATGCAGGGCAGGAGCAAAGCAAAGAGAAAGAAAGAGGAAGTTTAAAGCTTCACTTCCATCAGTCCTATTGACAAATGTGAGATATCTTGCTAAACTCTGTTGAAGACCCAGCCAGAGTTTCGGGAATGCAGCATCATGTGTTTTACTGAGACATGGCTAAAGGAACATATCCCGGATTCCAGCCTGTCTCTGCCTGGCTTTCAAACAATACGAGCAGACAGAGATTTGAAGAGGAGTGGCAAAAGGAAAGGAGGTGGGATCGCTTTATTATTTAACAAAAAATGGTGTCACCCTGGACATGCTGTTGTGAAATATCGTCTCTGCAGTCCAGATGTTGAACTTTTGGCTGTTGGTTTTCATCCATATTACCTACTGAGGGAGTTCACCAGTGTTATTACAGTAGCAGTTTACATTCCACCACCAGCTAATGCCAAGTCTGCATGTGACACCATTGGCTCAACTGTTGCTAAGCTACAAACACAGCACCCAAATGCATTTGTGGAGACTTTAATTATGCCTCTCTCTCTTCTACACTGCCAACATTTCAACAGTTTGTCAGCTTCTCCACCAGAGAAAATAAAACACTGGACTTGTTCTATGCAAATATCAGGTATGCGTATAGGTCCTTTGCACGGCCTGCTCTTGGCAAGGCAGACCATAACCATAACCATAACCATAACCATAACCATAACCATAACCATAATCTGCTCAGTATACAAACCCATTGTCCAGAGGCAACCTGTGATCAAAAGAGGTCACAGGAAGCTGAAGAAATTCCTTGAGGATGTTTTGAGGCTACAGACTGGGTTGAACTCTGTGAGCCCCATGGAGAGGATATCAATGCTATGACTGAGCGTGTGACTGACTATTTAAACTTCTGTGTGGACAACATCATTCCCACCAGAACAGTGAAGTGCTTCCCCAATAACAAACCCTGGATCACCAGTGACCTGAAAGATCAACTGATCAAGAAAAAAAGAGCTTTCAGGGAGGGAGACAGGGATGCATTGAAAAGTGTACAAAAAGAACTTAAAGCCAAGATTAGAAGCAACAAGGAGGTGTACAGGAAAAAACTGGGGAACAAGCTCCAGCAAAACAATATAAGAGATGTGTGGTCAGGGATGAAGAAGATCACAGGCTTTAAGCAGAAGGAAGATTACTTGGATAAGAGTCTGGATAAAACCAATGAACTGAACATTTTCTTCAACAGGTTCAGTTTGGAGACAAGCGCAACATCTTCCTCTCCTGCTGCAAGCCAAACAGACCTCCCACCATCCCTTTATCCACAGCTTCCTTGTCACATCTCAACTGTCTCACCTTCTACCTCAGTCATGAATGCTTTTTCTGGTGCCTTTCCATCATACCCAACATTAGAAGAAGCTGGTGTCCCCATTGTCTCCACCTCCCGCCTGTCTGTATCAGGTGAAGAAGCAGCTGGAGAAACTGAACACGAACAAGGTACAGTAGCTGGTCCAGATGGCATTAGCCCCAGAGTCCTAAAGGCTTGTGCAGATTAGCTATGTGGGATTCTCCAGTGTATCTTCAACCTCAGCCTCACCCAGGAGAATGTACCTGTTCTATGTAAAACATCCTGCCTTGTTCCAGTACCGCAAACATCTCATCCATTGGCCCTTAAAGACTACAGGCCTGTTGCCCTAACATCATGAAAGTCTTGGAGAGACTCATATTAGTCCACCTAAATAGGCAAACAAGCACATTTAAAGACCCACTGCAGTTTGCGTTTTGCCGTGGGGTTGGAGTGGAAGACGCCATCATACACCTGCTTTAGCAAACCCACTGTCATCTGGACAAAGCAGGCAGCACCGAGGATCATGTTTTTGGATTTCTCCAGTGTCTTTAACATAATTCAGCCTGCACTATTGTGTCAAAAACTTCAGAAGACACAGATGGAGGCCTCCACAATCACCTGGATTAAGGACTACCTCACAAACAGACCACAGTTTGTGAAACTGAAGAGTTGTACATTTGACCAGGTGATCAGAAGCATAGGAGCACCACAAGAGACTGTACTCTCACCATTCCTTTTCACTCTGTTCACTTCAGACTTTCAGTTCAGGTCAGAGTCCTGCCATCTACAAGAAATACTCTGATGACTCTGCAGTTGTTGGTTGGATCAGAGATGGACAAGAGACTGAGTACAGAGAACTGGTGGACCGATTTGTGTCCTGGTGTTCGAACAATCATCTCATCTTAAATGTGAACAAGACAAAGGAGATGATAGTGGATTTTAGGAAGAGCAGCAACATACCAACACCCATTTCCATCATGGGAGAAGAAGTGGAGGTGGTGGAGGAGTATAAATACCTGGTGTTCACCTGGACAACAGACTGAACTGGAGACACAACTGTGATGCTGTTTTTAGGAAGAGAGAGAGCAGACTGGACTTCCTCAGGAAGATTAGATCCTTTAACATTTGCAAGATGTTGAGGATCTTTTATAAGTCTGTTGTGGAGAGTGTGATCACATCTGCAGTCACCTGTTGGGGGAGCAACATCAAAGCAAGTGACATGAAAAGGTTGAACAGATTGATAAGGAGGACTGGTTCTGTTCTGGGGACTGATCTGGAGTCTCTTGTGTTGATTTTCCAAAGGCAAAGTGTCTTCAGTTAAAGGCTTCTTCAGAGCCGCTGCAGCACAGACCGCTACAGGAGATCCTTCCCATCCACAGCTAGAACCCTCTACAGGAGATCCTTCCTGTACACAGCTAGAACCCTCTACAGGATATCCTTCCCGTCCACAGCTAGAACCCTCTACAGGAGATCCTTCCTGTTTACAGCTAGAACCCTCTACAGGAGAGCCTTCCTGTTTACAGCTAGAACCCTCTACAGGATATCCTTCCCGTCCACAGCTAGAACCCTCTACAGGAGATCCTTCCTGTTTACAGCTAGAACCCTCTACAGGAGATCCTTTCCATCCACAGCTAGAACCCTCTACAGGAGATCCTTCCTGTACACAGCTCGAACCCTCTACAGGATATCCTTCCCGTCCACAGCTAGAACCCTCTACAGGAGATCCTTCCTGTTTACAGCTAGAACCCTCTACAGGAGATCCTTTCTATCCACAGCTAGAACCCTCTACAGGAGATCCTTCCTGTTTACAGCTAGAACCCTCTACAGGAGATCCTTCCTGTCTACAGCTAGAACCCTCTACAGGAGATCCTTTCTATCCACAGCTAGAACCTTCTACAATGACTCCCTGAAGAAAAACTAAGCTACAACAACAATTAATTTCCCTTCTGGGATTAATAAAGTATTTTGATTGATTTGATTGAACATGAATAACTGACTAACTATGCAAATTTCATCGGCTTTGTCTTCATATGTTTATCCATATTTATTGTGTCATATTCTGCTTGTACATGATCTTAAATTACATGAAACATGGGAATAACATGTTTCTATGGTCCTTTGTAGTTTGAGACTCGATCGGAATTGGACATTACCTCCCGATCAGGACTCGGACATGCGTACGTGATCGGGCCGATTTCCGATCACATGATCGAGTCTGAACATCCCTACTTTATAAAGTGAAACATGTTGATGCTGAATGAGGAGACGAGATGCTGCTGACAGGAAGCAGAATGTCCTGCTGTGATTAATACCACATACACTCACACTGCATGTAGAAGGCACAATGTTTCCTGTATCCTAGTATGATATCTACATGATAAATAAGTGACCCTGGACACAAAAAGTGTGTGAGTTTCAGACTCTTGTGACACTTCAGGAGAAGTTTTTCTTGTTGTGGGTGATGCAAATGTTCTACAAGCTGCTGCCCTGTACAAGTCAACCTGTGTAGATCTGGTCCAGATTCAGGTTTCAGTCTCATTCTGTTCCTGTATCTGAAAGCCGTCCTGAACTCCAGCAGATCTCTCACACTTCACCCTCACCACTGATCTGATATTGCCCTTCTGGCTGTGAAATCCTTTTTACTGGTTCAAACTCACCGTGATGTTCAGACCAGTTCCAGTTCCAGTTCCAGACCCCACATACATAAATATTCACCATACTGTAATAAACAATGAGGTGGTGTAGAGTTGTGTTGCTGCTATTACGTCACGCATCACGTTAGGATCAAGGTGCATTTTTAAAGATTCTGTAAAGTTTAGCTCTTTAGAAGCAGTTTCAATATACAGTGTTTTAAAATGATTGAATTCTTTCCAGTGTTCATTTTAAATGTTAAATAATTGTTTTCTTAAATAAAAACAAACTTAATTTATGCCGTTTAAAGTAAAAATTTTAAGAAACAGGAAAATACTCTATTATTATACAAAAATCTTTTTTTTTTTTTTTTTTTTTGGTTTTTGTGAATTTACAAAATCTTTACAACTTGGAAAGAGATGTTTGTAGGATTTCATGGTCTGTAACAAAGAAACTTTATTCAGAATAAACACTAGATGAGTGGTTTGATAACGCCTGGTATAAACTAATTTAAAAGGTTTTAAACCTTTACAGTCGGCAGTTCCGCTAACTAATAAAATCTGTTTATTTAGGCCAATCTCAGTGGCTCTGACAAAACTTTCAGACAGTTTGAATGAGATCGTTTGATAAGCAAAAACCGTCACTTAAATAACTGGAAGCAGTCAGACAGGTGTGTCCAAGTTTGTGTGTATAAATGTTAGTGGAGAAAACACATTTGACCTCACGTCGAGGGGAAAAACGCGACTGTGTTTTCTCTGCAGTTGGCCTTGAGAGTAAATTATGCTTTTATTGCATTGAGTGCTTTTTTGTTTTAACGAGCAGCGATACAGACCCCTCATCTGCTCCCAGGCATGCCGCTACGAGCTCTTAACTGCTGTTCTCTGAAGGTGTGGTGGCGCAGGGAAAGGTTTACAGGGATATCAGGATGTGCCATATTAATAAAGATCAAACTGCTGGAGTGGATCATTAACAGGGAAACTCCAACAAAGATAGCAGGAGACACTTAAAACCAAGCAAAACACACATAATACTGGATAAGAAACTGAGATGAGTGTGTGCAGAAAACTCAATTAGTCTATCGCCTGTTGTATATGGTCTGATAACGCATGAGCGAGGCGATAAGCACCACAGACGTTTAAAGGTTTGTATTAGGCTGTAACTTCACTCAATCATGTGGGATTATTTGTCTAGAATGGAACTAATTTTTTTTTCTTAGATTTCTGTATCAACTTTTTTTAAAAAATGCTGAATTTGCAGCTTTCAATCCAAATAATCTGGAGCGCTGTGCAAAATGTAAATGAATGGATTTCAGCTGGTCTGAGCAGATTTAAACTGGTTGTTTAAAACAACAACTTTTGTTTGAAAATGATCAGGTACAAGGACTTAAACAGAGTGAAAACCAGCTAAAATAAAAAAGAAATTTTAAAAGTTTTAGAGGAGCTCCAGTCTGGAGACCGATGGATCAGGAGCACGTTAAAGAAAAGTCTGATTTTTTTGAAGGAAAATATAAAGAAATGAGGAAAGATTGGAGACTTTTCATAGTAAACATCTACAGAAATAGATGACAGCAGTATTTTCTATTAGTTAAACTAGATGTCTGATATTTGGTTTCCAGGCATCTACACCATCAGTGTTTACAGTAAGAGTAAATCTTTCTGAGTTTGCTGGAAGCTTGTCTTTCCTCTCAGTCTCCAGAACAATGTTTGCACCTGGCAAGCTCCTGCAGACTGGTGCCCCTCCAGCATTTCAGTGCTTCATTTTCTGCCATTATTTGCTCAGAGATTAAGAGCCATAATTGGGACGACTACACAACATTACTCATATCTGAGTACATACACTTGAGTACAAAAGATGAATGTGTGGAAGTGTGTGTGTGCTAGAGAACACTTGAACAGACGCACATGCCTCATTGCCTGCAGCACAACTGCAAACACACTCTCCCTCCTCTCCCTTGAGCTTGATGATGTGCTCTCTGTGGTTTTGTCAGGTCATTCGAGGCCCCTCACAGCTGGCAGCATCTCAGAAAGGTGCAACTCTGCAGGGAGAGACCAGGATAACAAATGGGTGAGTGGCCTTTAAGAGAACACTCTCTGTTCATTTATTATACTTGTTTCAAAAGCTGAGCTCTGCCTTGATGAAATCAACTACTACTGCACAGATAATGTCCCTCCCACACAATAGTCCCCTTTTAAAACGTGAACTGGCATGTATTTATAACTGTCAGTTTGGTAAGACAAGCCAAATTGTTGTTGATAATTGAGACACATTATAACAGAGGGCACGCGGCGTGCAGCAGGTGTGTGGTTAATCAGTCACGGGCTGCAGGAGGGGAAAGACCCGACTATATGGAGGCTTTTTAAACATCGACTCACTGCTCTGGAAACTGGGGGTTAAACGCTCAACATGGTGGGATTCTTCAGGAGGATGTACCACCAGCAGGATCAGACAGGACCCAGGGGGGTCAGAGGGGTGAGCAGACCTGCTAGGCTGCAGTGGAATGGATGCAGGTGCTCCATGTGATTTACAATTAATCTCATCTGTATGATAGATGAGCAGATGAGAGAGCCTCTGAAAGCATGAATGAGACCCATGAACCCCACCCCCCGCCACACACACACACACATTATTATGCAATGACACAATGAGGATCTGGACTGCTCAGTCCTGGATTCATACAACCATTTGCATAATTTATCTCAGGGAAGAAAGTTTTCATGCTGATGAACGGATGAAGGTCATCTGTATTCTTCAGCATGGATACACAGAGTCTCCTGGAGAATTCTAACAATAGTATTTCTACGTTGAACCAACTTCCTGGTTGGAAGATCTACCTGGTCTGATGGAAAACATGCACATCATGTGGATAGAAAGAAACATATCTTCATAATTTTGGATAAACAGCTTAAACTCAAAGTACTGCATTTCAGCATTAAAATTTTTCTGTAGTGAATCACTTCTGCTAACTTCCTGCGAGTCTCTCTGTCCCCCTTTTCTCCAGTTCAGGTTGATACTTGTGCAGTGTCCTGTTTACTCACGGCATGCTGTCGTCGTGGAAACAACATGGCGGCGGGACACTTTCATCAAAGATTCTCTTACAAAGCTGCTAAATAAGTCAATTTGGATACTTGAATGTCAGTTTGATCCCAAAGTATTCTTCAGAGTAGAATCATGTGCATCTGTGCATGAAAGGGTTAAAAGATTCTGACATCTTTAAGAGGCCTTTCCATTAAAAACGGGTTTTCTGAGATTTCTGTTAAATATTTTAGCTCCACAGGTGTTCTTACCTTCATAGTGGGGGTGAAAACAGGTCAACAACTTCTCTTTCAGTTTTAATCTCTCAAATTACACTGGTGGTGATAATGGTAAATGGTAAATGGCGTGTACATGTATAGCGATTTACTCAGGTCCTACGACCCCCAAAGTGCTTCACACTACATTATGTCATTCACCCATTTACACACACACTCACGTTTGGTGGTGATGAACTACACACATAGTTCATACGAGTTCGAACGGCCGGTACTTGTTTCGTCACAACTCCTTTGTTCGTTAGTATTCGGCAGCTCCTGCAGTTGAAACCACACCTAGCATGCTGCTGGCAAAAAGCTGTTAGCATAAAACGTATCAAACAGGAAGAGAGAACGTCTGATGTTACCATGCGCAGCAGGGCAAGTAACAGTATACCTTGCTCTCATAGGCTAGTTTGTTAGCCAATCTGAGTCCAGCAAATTCGAACAATGAATATTAATGAGTTGCTGCCTGACACGGAACGAGCCAGAACCACCCAAATTTTGATGCGGACAGATTGAAAGGTCTGTTAATCAGTGTTTCCTGACGATTTTTAGATATAAAATGTTTCATATTACTGGTTAATACTTAAGAAATAACCACAAAGTCCTGAAAATTGTATGAAATGGCCTCTTTAATACTTTTTCCCTGTTCCCTTGCAGGACTGGTCTGATGGTGACATTGGATCCAGACTGTCCTGGATCATTGACCTGAGTCCTTCATGCACCATGTTCAGATCCTCTGATTCTCCCTGCACATCTAACCACAGTATGTAATTCTATTTAATTTATCCCAAAAATCATTTTTGACACACAAACTGCTGCTGTAGAGCCTCACAACAATACTTAATCAATACAAGAGCCCGTGTACACCATTTGATCCAATAAAAGCCCACTCAGCCCCTGTCAGCTCTGCTTTATTAGCAGCCATTGTCTCCTCACTGTCAGCACTGTGTTTGGTCTTCTCTTGCCTCCGGAACACTTAAGCCTGTTAATCCTGGTGGGGCCAGCTGGCTTGCAGTGGTGCCTTTACCTGTGCCTGTGTCGATTCCTGAGTGATGGTTCAGAAGCGCGGTTTGATGTACGGACCACAGACTCAGGGACGTTAAGTGCCAACCTTGGTCTCTTTTTCCTCCTGCTTTCATTATAATACATCAGTCTGATCACGGGTTGTTTCTTTTCTTGCTGCTTGACCCGTACCAGTGGTTCAGCTGTGACTCTAATGGCTCGTGGCATGTTGTATTCCTGCAGGACATCCATCATATCTGAGATTGATGTGTGCTGCATGATTAGATCTGGGATGATGAATAAACCGATCCTGGATGTTGGTCTACAGTCTGAAGCACATTCCTGGTTTAAGTCAAGGTCAAGCTTACTCACATGGCACATTTAAAAACCAACAGAAACCAACCAGCATCCTTTCACAATAACAGATCAAATATTAGCTGGAATAATAGAGTATGGAAGTAGTTACAGTTTCTCTTTGGCTCCAGATCAGTTTTCCAAAAGTTTAGGAATTTGCTGAGGAAAACTAAAAGGTGTGATGTGTCTATTAGGAATAAAAGGTTGTTACCATCCAAAAAGTACAGTATTTGTAGCTGATTCTGGTCCAGAACCAGGTGTGGAAAGAAAAGTTTCAGACTTGTGCGTGGGCGGCTGTGGCTCAGTGGTTAGAGCGATCGATCCCGGCTTCCACCGCCACATGTCGAAGTGTCCTTGGGCAAGACACTGAACCCCCTGTTGCCCCGGGGTTGTGTGAGTGTTAGCCCCTACCCTCTGGCCCAGTTTACATATCGGGTTGTGTGAATGGGTAAATGTAAAACCTTGTAGTGTTAAAGCGCTTTGAGTGGTCTGAATGACCAGAAAAGCGCTATACAAATACAGGACATTTACCATTTATGAGCTGTCATGGTGTTCAAACCCTCCAAGTTTTCTGTTTTTAAACGTTGACTTTACTGTTTATCTTTTAAAGAAATGCCTCACAAAGCAGAGCAACTCATTTATGATCTAATTAAATGTTTAAAAGTTAAAAATAATTGTCTAAAATTACAAAAAGTAAAATTCACAAGTTTCACTAGCCTGTTATACAAACTGGGAGAAGAGACGTCACCATCTAGTACCCATCGAGACCCTGGTAAGTGTTGACCTTTTAGAGGCCAAAGGCATGGTCACCCCCTGGTGGGAGGGGGTCATCAGCAGGGCGAGGAGAGGTCACGCTTAAGGTCACACGGTCTCTGAAAGCTGCCTAGTGTGTGGCTGGTCTTTGTGTTGATAGGTGAGATTGAGTCGCCGTGGAGATGAGAGCAGGTCAATGTCTCTGTAAGGTTTGGAAGTGATGGAGGAGTGACCCCATCCGGTCTCTGGATCAAGTCTGAAGGATTATTCAGACCTGCTGATTTACATTTAAGATAAAACGTCATTCATATTAAAAACTTTAATGACTTTGTTGGAAATGTTAATCCTACTAAAATTGTAATTTTTAATTAATTAGTAAATGATACATAAAGTGATTTTAACTAATAAGAGACAAAGTTCCTGACAAACATGCAGATTTACTAATTAGTTTATTTCAAGTATTTTAATTAAATGTAGTTGGAGTAAATTA
This sequence comes from Pachypanchax playfairii, assembly GCA_006937955.1. Classification (NCBI taxonomy): domain Eukaryota; kingdom Metazoa; phylum Chordata; class Actinopteri; order Cyprinodontiformes; family Aplocheilidae; genus Pachypanchax; species Pachypanchax playfairii. Next base: position 252,496 of record SSNP01000328.1, on the reverse strand, counting down.
AATGATGTTGTAACTCAGTGTACCCTCAGAGAACCATTCTAGAGGGTTCTAGCTGGTCAGACATACAACTCTTCAGTCTGTTTGTGAGTTAGTCCTTGGTGATTGTGGAGACCTCCATCTGTGTCTTCTAGAGGTTTTACATAGTAAAACAGGCTGAATTGTGTTAAATACACTGGAGAAATCAAAGAACATGATCCTCACAGTGCTGCCTGCTTTGTCTAGATGATAGTGGGTTTGCTGAAGCAGGTGTGTGATGGCGTCTTCCACTCCAACCCCACGGCGATAAGCAAACTGCAGTGGGTCTTAAAACGTGCTTGTTTTTTTTATTTAGGTGGACCAACATGAGTCTCTCCAAGACTTTCATGATGTGGGATGTTAGGGCAACTGGCCTGTAGTCTTTAGGGGCCAATGGATGAGATGTTTGTGGTACTGGAACAAGGCAAGATGTTTTCCATAGAACTGGTACCTTCTCCTGGGTGAGGCTGAGGTTGAAGATATGCTGCAGAATCCCACATAGCTGATCTGTACAAGCCTTTAGGAGTCTGGGACTAACAGCATCTGGACCAGCTGCCTTGTTACTGTTCTGTCTCTCCAGCTGCTTCTTCACCTGACTGTTAGAAACAGACAGGTGGGAGGTGGAGACAATGGGGACATCAGCTTCTTTTGATGTTGGAGATGATGGAAAAGCACCAGAAACAGGATCCATGACTGAGGTAGAAGGTGAGACAGTTGAGGTGAGACAGGGAAGCTGTGTTTAATCTTGTTTTTATGTAAAGCAGAATTTAAAACATTGTAGGACAAAGTGGTTTAACCAAAAATTATTGGGATATGCATCTTTTCGCCTTAAATCTTTGACCACATTGGATTGATTGAAACTTTTAAGTGAATTACAGATTAAACGCATACAGCCAGAAACCAGCTGTGATAAATTGCTCCTGCTCCCCAGTGAGGCTCATAACAGCTTTGTCCACGTTTGCTCATCAGCCATTCATAGGTAGAATAATCCCTCCCCTCAAGTTTGTTTCATGCTTGTTAGTCCTTGGCCAGCAGTTTAGCATTCAGCTGCTGAGTGAAGATGTTAGTGTCCAAATGGATGTAGAGATGTGCGGGGCCACAAAGAGCACTAATCTGAACTGACCCTGGTGAATTGTTCCAGGAACGCTGAGGAAGCTACGCCACAGATTAAGCTGCAGAAAGACAGAAATGATGCAAGCAGAGATTAGTCATGTCGTGACCAAGGATCCCCTCCGCCCCTCCAGAGGACCACACACTGACAGTGTAGCATGTTACCATTGTCTCTAAGCCACCGACACAGTGGACTCACAGACTATTGTCTCTGAAATCCTCCAGCATTTCCCCAAAAACAAGGACTCGAGGTCTTTGATTGGCACTTGTCAGGGCTGATAGAGAGGGTGACGCACTGGGAAAAGGCCTGAAAGGAAAATCCCTTTCCCATGAATAATAATTTGTTGAGGATTTTCCTTTTTGACTCCGCCTTCCTCCTGTTCGGCCATTCTTTCAGGGGATGGAGCAGTAAAGGTTTGGGGTGGCTGCACTGAATAGCTGATTGTCTCACTGATGCTCATCCTTTTCTCAAACATGCAAAGAATAAAGACACCAGTCCAACCTTCTTGCCTGTGCCTGGTGCGCTGGATGTGAAGGGGCAGGAGTTTATGTTGTGGGTGGTGTGTGTGTTTTTGTCTCTGGTGGCCTTTCTGAGATCAGCGAGGGGATTTGACTCGGCCACTTGCAGCCAAATCCAGCTATCTGCTGCGCTCAGATGCTGTGGTTGGTATGGTAACCTGCTCAGTGTGTTTTTAGATGAGCTCTGGTTTCCAGGTTGACCCAACAAGCAATCACTGCTGTGCATTCATGGATTAGACCATACTGAAGGTGCTTAGTCTGAGCTGCACACAGATTTAAAAACATCATTTAACAAATACAGTCAGAGCTGAAATCAGGGAGGGTTTTCATTTTATATAATATCAATAATAAACTCATTTGATTCACAAATCTGACAGTTTCACTCAGGAACGGTATTTGAACAAAGTTTATAGCATCGTTAGATTCAGCAGTTTGTTGTATAAATGTGTTAATATGCACTTCATCAGGTCAGAAACTCCATGAAGTTTAAAATGGAAGAATCCACCAGGTTCTCGGATTACTGCTGCAGCACATGCTCATCTCATGAGGTTTTTGTATGTCAGTCCAATCCAAACGTGTAGCTTCATATCTTGCATTAAACATTAACGTGTATCTATGTATCTATCCATGTAGAATCATTCTGTTTTTAATGAAACATGCTGCAGGTTTGTGTGTTTGACTCTTATCAGGCAGGTATGAATGTGTGAAACAGGAAGTGATGAAACAGGAAGCAGCTCTTTATTTCCATCTTACATGGATATTGAAAAGCATTAGTGAGCTGGTGTTTTCGTTGATAAAATAGTGAAACGCTGTATATCAGCTGGTTGTAGCAACACTGCTTCATTAATGTATTTCCCTAAATCCGACCCAGAGAATGATGACATCACTCACACAGAAATAAAAGACTTGTTGATGTTCTGACACAGTGGATTGGAGTTTGATCCATGGAGAGATTCATCTGTGCAGCTCGAGTCATTTTCACTCAGCAGAGACACGAGTTAAACCTCAAATATCATTTCTATCAACAACACCACCTGTAATCCAATACTGCACAGAAAAAAAGCAGATATATGCAGAAAGAACCACGTGGAATTCCTCTTTACTGAATGTCTCACTGTCAACACACAGAGTTCTGCTGAGGAACATGAATGTTCTAAATAAAAAGGGACTGAAGTTTGAAATGAGCTGCAGCTGCAGGTCAACAGGATCTTTCTGTCAAACCAGCTGCTGTCATGAGGACACATGACTGTTTATCTGTTCCTTTACATCCACCATGACACTGAGACTGACTGTGTTTGATCAGCAGAACTTAAAGAAAACCGATTTCAGCTCAAACAGCATCAGAACTGGTTCTGTTCACATCGTCTCTTCTCCTTCTCCTCCTGTAAATAAACCTTCCTTGAAATTATGCCGTGATATTCTATAAATCTGCATATGTGTGACTTTATTACTGTAAATCTGAACCTCCTGGTTTATGTGGGAAAGGGCAGAAATGTGATATTGATTGATATGAAGCAGTAAACTTAAAAGTCACTTCAGAGACACTTTAAAACAAGCTATGATTAAACGCAGCACTGAAGGTTTTTCTTAAATTTAGCTGAATAGCCTATAAAAACAGCAACAGATTTAAAGTTCTGCTGAGAAGCAGCAATGGTTCAAAACACCTAAAATACAAGCAGCAGACTCTGTCGCTGCACAAAAAGACGTTTATAAAAGCATGATGTTGGTGAACCAGTGCAGCTCAGATCTGCACAGATTCGACTCCTGTTCATGTTATAAGATTCAAGATTCGAGATTTTTATTTGCCATTTGCACATAAAAAACAGTAGTCCCATGCACATTGGAATTCTGGTGCAGAGCACCCCAAGTCAAGTTTAAAGAGAAGAGAAGTTAAGAGATGGGGACAACAAGAGAATAAGATAGAGAATAGAACATAATAAACTAAATTAAGTATCTCTAGATAAATGAATTCTTAAACAGAACAGAGAGTGTTTAGACAGAAAGAATATTACTGCACATAGAGAGAATATTATTACACATTTCTTAGCTGAAAAAAAACACCTTGTATAATACAAGTGAGGTGAGGTAATGTGGTGTTTTTCTTGTTTTTTTTTAGAGTTTTTGCTTAGCCATGAGTCTGACTGTGGCGGGGAAGAAACTGTTGAAGAACCTTTTTCTGTGTGTGATGATGCTATCCGCTCTGTTGTGTCTCAGGTTGTACATACAGTTTTTGTGTCTGAACAGAGAGTGAGCTGGATGGAGTGAGTCCTTGATAATAGCCTCTGCTCTTTTCCGACAGCGCTGTGTGTACAGTGAGTCCATGGAAGGAAGTTTTGTCCTTAGAATCCTCTCTGCAGTCTTTACGACTCTTTGCAGTGCCTTTCTCTCTGCCTGTGTTGTGTTTCCATACCAGACAGTGATGCCTGCAGTGAGGATGCTCTTTATCAGTCCTCTGTAGGCTTGAGTGAGAGGGCGATGGTGCAGACCAGCTTTCCTCAGCAGCCGAATGAAATAGAGCCTTTTCTATAATACAGGTTTGGCTCCACATCAGGGATTATTTATGAGTAGAAAATTAAAGATGAAGATGGACGTAAAAGTCAGTGAATGTAAGTCAAAGTGGTGAGAGTGCTGGAGCAGAATGTAAAACAGTCACTTTGAATAACGACTCCTGCTTTTTATTTTATATTTTCATCCATTTATTTTTTATCAAAGTTTTCTTTCATTGTAACTTTAATTTAAATATGAATATGTTTTATTTTCATGCTGAATGAACCAAATTGTTCAGTTTGTAACTAAAATAAGAGTTTTTGCCACATTCAGTATATTTGAATTAAAGTTTTGAGCTTTTGAAAGTACATATTTTGTCTTATTGTTTGTCATGTTGTCATGAAGATGGTTTTATGTGAACAGAAATGATGAATTTAGTGCGATGAAGATGAACAAATTCCTGCTGCCGTCATCTGTTTCTATGACATTGGAGCTGCAGGGGAATGTGAAGACGTTTTATTGTGTGCAGCGTGGTGGAAGACGTCCTGTCACACGAGACACGGCTCCATCAATCTGTGCTGCTGACCTCTGAACACTCACGGTGGGATAAATGAATTCTTACCACTGTGTTTGGAGAACCAACTTGACTGACTGATCAAGCTCCTCTTAATGAATAAAACCACCTCCAGATGTGTCATATTCTGAATCATCACTCCAACACCAGAAACACTCGTTTAAAAGTAGCACAAATAAAGCTTCTGAGACACTAATGGAAACTGTGGCAGAGGACATGTAGAGACTTCTTTAGTCTCTTGTCTGTGTTAATGGAGCTCTTTGTCTCCACACTTCAGCACTATGAAGTGTGTTCTTTGGACTTTGTACTGGGAGATAAAGAGACTCTTAATTGGTTGAGCAATGACAGACGAACGGCTGTTTCCACATGTCTGTGAACCAGCTGAGAACGTGATGAAAATCATGTTGTTAAATGAAGGAGATGTAGAAGCTGCTTTTATTCTGATCATCACTAATATAAATGTGATTTTCTTGGTCAGGCTGATAGTGGATGTTAGCTACTAGCCTTCCTTCTGGTTTTTGTAAATGCATTTGGAATTCTGTGCTTAAACTCCAGGTAGCTACACACACCAGGAGAGACCTGCTGAAGAACCCAATTATCCTGGAAGGAGCGACCAGGTTCTGTGCTTAGATGAAAAAAAGACAGTGAAGAGTGTTGAAGGCAGAGCCGAGGAGAGGGACCAACAGATGGAGGAGAGGAAAACAAAGGCATTAAATATGCTTTCTAAGCTGCAGGACAACCTGCCACGTCAGAGGAAAAGCAGCAAAAGCTGCTCCAACTTTGAGGACTGTGAGTTTCTGAAAAAAGTTTTGATTCAGAGCTGAATAACATGAACCATCTGCAGGGTTAATAATAATAATGTGTGATGACAGAATGATAAATCTGTGCCGACATTTTACTTTCCCAAACACAAACACCTTCTTTCTTTTACCAACACAGACTCTAATCGTTTGCACTCGATTATTAGACCTGCTTTTGTTTCTGCTAATTTTTTCCTGAACTTCTCTGGTTTCTCTCAAGTGCCTGATTTCTGGCATCCCTGTCTCCATGAGCGTGCAGAGGTTTACTAGTGGGACAATAAGTGTCCACAGCTCAGATCAGGGCTGACGGGGGATTTTGGGTCCGGTCAGGTCATCCTGTGAGTTTTGGTTTCATGAAAGGGACTGGTTACGCAGGTGGAGTGGAGAACTCTGCAGCTGATGTCACGGTTCTGCAGGAAGGTGATGGTGTTCTTGTGACTGTGGGAGGACAGTTTCACAGTAATGTGACGCTGACTGTTTTATTTTTCTTTCATCCAGAAATAGTTTTATTGTAAGAAAATCCCCCATCAGTGTGAAACCACTGTGACAACCAGCTCCCTGCTGCATAATAAGGTTCCTCTCATTGTTTAGCTGTCTGACCCACCTTTACTGAGCCGAGACACTCTCACTGTTGTCACAACTCATGTTCAGCTCACAGAGTTTTACAGTGGGGCAAAAAAGTATTTAGTCAGCCAACAATTGTGTAAGTTCTCCCACTTAAAAAGATCAGAGAGGCCTGTAATTTTCATCATAGGTATACCTCAACTATGAGAGACAAAATGAGGAAAAAAAATCCAGAAAATCGCATTGTCTGATTTTTAAAGAATTTATTTGCAAATTATGGTGGAAAATAAGTATTTGGTCAATAACAAAAGTTAATCTCAATACTTTGTTATATAGCCTTTGTTGGCAATGACAGAGGTCAAACGTTTTCTGTAAGTCTTCACAAGTTTTCACACACTGTTGCTGGTATTTTGGCCCATTCCTCCATGCAGATCTCCTCTAGAGCAGTGATGTTTTGGGGCTGACGCTGGGCAACACGGACTTTAAACTCCCTCCAGAGATTTTTTATCGGGTTGAGATCTGGAGACTGGCTAGGCCACTCCAGGACCTTGAAATGCTTCTTACGAAGCCACTCCTTCGTTGCCCGGGCGGTGTGTTTGGGATCATTGTCATGCTGAAAGACCCAGCCACGTCTCATTTTCAATGCCCTTGCTGATGGAAGGAGGTTTTCACTCAAAATCTTACGATACATGGCCCCATTCATTCTTTCCTTTACACGGATCAGTCGTCCTGGTCCCCTTGCAGAAAAACAGCCCCAAAGCATGATGTTTCCACCCCCATGCTTTACAGTAGGTATGGTGTTCTTTGGATTCAACTCAGCATTCTTTCCCCTCCAAACACGACAAGTTGAGTTTCTACCAAAAAGTTCTATTTTGGTTTCATCTGACCATTTGATGTTCTCCCAATCCTCTTCTGGATCATCCAAATGCTCTCTAGCAAACCGCAGACGGGCCTGGACGTGTCCTGGCTTCAGCAGGGGGACACGTCTGGCACTGCAGGATTTGAGTCCCTGGCGGCGTAGTGTGTTACTGATGGTAGCCTTTGTTACTTTGGTCCCAGCTCTCTGCAGGTCATTCACTAGGTCCCTCCGTGTGGTTCTGGGATTTTTGCTCACCGTTCTTGTGATCATTTTGACCCCACGGGGTGAGATCTTGCGTGGAGCCCCAGATCGAGGGAGATTATCAGTGGTCTTGTATGTCTTCCATTTTCTAATAATTGTTCCCACAGTTGATTTCTTCACACCAAGCTGCTTACCTATTGCAGATTCAGTCTTCCCAGCCTGGTGAAGGTCTACAATTTTGTTTCTGGTGTCCTTTGACAGCTCTTTGGTCTTGGCCATAGTGGAGTTTGGAGCGTGACTGTTTGAGGTTGTGGACAGGTGTCTTTTATACTGATAACGAGTTCACACAGGTGCCATTAATACAGGTAACGAGTGGAGGACCGAGGAGCCTCTTAAAGAAGTTACAGGTCTGTGAAAGCCAGAAATCTTACTTGTTTGTAGGTGACCAAATACTTATTTTCCACCATAATTTGCAAATAAATTCTTTAAAAATCAGACAATGTGATTTTCTGGATTTCTTTTCCTCATTTTGTCTCTCATAGTTGAGGTATACCTATGATGAAAATTACAGGCCTCTCTGATCTTTTTAAGTGGGAGAACTTACACAATTGGTGGCTGACTAAATACTTTTTTGCCCCACTGTATTTCTCACTGAAATGGATTTAAAACCGACTGTAAACTAGAAAATCCCTAATAGACCCCAGACCTTCACCAGATACCCCAGGCCTTTACCATGTACCTCAGACCTTTCGTCAGATACCTCAGGCATTCACCTGGTACCTCAGGCCTTCACCAGGTACCTCAGACCTTTACCAGTTACCCCAGACCTTCACCAGGTACCCAAGACCTTCAGCAGGTACCTCAGACCTTTACCAGTTACCCAAGACCTTCACAAGGTACCCCAGACCTTCACCAGGTACCTCAGACCTTCACTAAGTACCTCAGACCTTCATCAGGTACCTCAGACCTTCACCGGGTACCCCAGGCCTTCATCAGTTACCTCAGACCTTCATCAGGTACCTCAGACCTTCACCAGGTACCACGGGTCTTCACCAGGTACCTCAGATCTTCAACAGGTGCCCCAGACCTTCACCAGGTACCTCAGACCTTCACTAAGTACCTCAGACCTTCACCAGGTACCTCAGACTTTCACCAGGTACCCCAGGCCTTCACCAGGTATCTCAGACCTTTACCAGGTACCCCAGACCTTCACCAGGTACCCCAGACCTTCACCAGGTACCCCAGACCTTCACCAGGTACATCAGACCTTCACCAGGTACCCCAGACCTTCACCAGGTACCTCAGACCTTTACCAGGTACCCCAGACCTTCACCAGGTACCCCAGACCTTCACCAGGTACCCCAGACCTTCACCAGGTACCCCAGACCTTCACCAGGTACCCCAGACCTTCACCAGGTACCCCAGACCTTCACCAGGTACCCCAGACCTTCACCAGGTACCCCAGACCTTCACCAGGTACCCCAGACCTTCACCAGGTACCTCAGACCTTCACCAGGTACCCCAGGCCTTCACCCGTTACCTAAGACCTTCAGCAGGTACCTCAGGCCTTCACCAGGTACCCCAGACCTTCACCCGGTACCCCAGACCTTCACCAGGTACCGCAGACCTTCACCAGGTACATCAGACCTTCACCAGGTACCCCAGACCTTCACCAGGTACCCAGACCTTCAGCAGGTACCCCAGGCCTTCACCAGGTACCCCAGACCTTCAGCAGGTACCCCAGACCTTCACCAGATACCCCAGGCCTTTACCATGTACCCCAGGCCTTCACCAGGTACCCCAGACCTTCAGCAGGTACCTCAGACCTTCACCAGGTACCTCAGACCTTCAGCAGGTACCTCAGGCATTCACCAGGTACCTCAGACCTTCACCAGGTACCCCAGACCTTCACCAGGTACCTCAGACCTTCACCAGGTACCTCAGACCTTCACCAGGTACCTCAGACCTTCACCAGGTACTCCAGACCTTCAGCAGGTACCCCAGACCTTCACCAGGTACCCCAGACCTTCAGCAGGTACCCCAGACCTTCACCAGGTACCCCAGACCTTCACCAAGTACCCCAGGCCTTCACCAGGTACCTCAGACCTTCACCAGTTACTCCAGATCTTCACCAGGTACTTCAGACCTTTACCGGGTACTCCAGACCTTCACCAGGTACCCCAGACCTTCACCAGTTACCTAAGACCTTCAGCAGGTACCTCAGACCTTCACCAGGTACCCCAGACCTTCACCAGTTACCTCAGACCTTCAGCAGGTACCTCAGACCTTCATCAGTTACCTCAGACCTTCAGCAGGTACCTCAGACCTTCACCAGGTACCTCGGGCATTCACCAGGTACCTCAGACCTTCACCAGGTACCCCAGACCTTCACCAGGTACCCCAGACCTTCACCAGGTACCCCAGGCCTTCACCAGGTACCCCAGCCATTTACCAGGTACCCCAGACCTTCACCAGGTACCCCAGACCTTCAGCAGGTACCCCAGGCCTTCACCAGGTACCCCAGACCTTCAGCAGGTACGTCAGACCTTCACCAGGTACCCTAGACCTTCAGCAGGTACCCCAGGCCTTCACCAGGTACCCCAGGCCTTCACCAGGTACCTCAGACCTTCCCCAGGTACCCCAGACCTTCACCAGGTACCTCAGACCTTCACTAAGTACCTCAGACCTTCACCAGGTACCTCAGACCTTCACCGGGTACCCCAGACCTTCACCAGGTACCCCAGACCTTCACCAGGTACCCCAGACCTTCAGCAGGTACCTCAGACCTTTACCAGGTACCCCAGACCTTCACCAGGTACCCCAGACCTTCAGCAGGTACCCCAGACCTTCACCAGGTACCCCAGACCTTCAGCAGGTACCCTAGACCTTCACCAAATACCCCAGGCCTTCACCAAGTACCCCAGACCTTCACCAGGTACCTCAGACCTTCTCCGGGTACCCCAGGCCTTCACCAGGTACCTCAGGCCTTCACCAGGTACCTCAGACCTTCACCAGGTACCCCAGACCTTCACCAGTTACCTAAGACCTTCAGTAGGTACCTCAGACCTTCACCAGGTACCCCAGACCTTCACCAGGTACCCCAGACCTTCACCAGGTACCCCAGACCTTCACCAGGTACCCCAGACCTTCACCAGGTAGCTCAGACCTTCACCAGGTACCTCAGACCTTCACCAGGTACCTCAGACCTTCACCAAGTACCCCAGACCTTCACCAGGTACCTCAGACCTTCACCAGGTACCTCAGACCTTCACCAGGTACCTCAGACCTTCACCAGGTACCCCAGGCCTTCACCAGGTACCTCAGGCATTCACCAGGTACATCAGACCTTCACCAGGTACCCCAGACATTCACCAGGTACCTCAGACCTTCACCAGGTACCCTAGACCTTCAGCAGGTACCCCAGACCTTCACCAGGTACCTCAGACATTTACCAGGTACCCCAGACCTTCACCAGGTACCCCAGACCTTCAGCAGGTACCCCAGGCCTTCACCAGGTACCCCAGACCTTCACCAGTTACCTAAGACCTTCAGCAGGTACCTCAGACCTTCACCAGGTACCCCAGACCTTTACCGGGTACTCCAGACCTTCACCAGGTACCCCAGACCTTCAGCAGGTACCTCAGACATTTATCAGGTACATCAGACCTTCACCAGGTACCCCAGACCTTCACCAGGTACCTCAGACCTTCACCAGGTACCCCAGACCTTCACCAGGTACCCCAGACCTTCACCAGGTACCCCAGACCTTCACCAGGTACCTCAGACCTTCACTAAGTACCTCAGACCTTCACCAGGTACCTCAGACCTTCACCAGGTACCCCAGACCTTCACCAGTTACCTCAGACCTTCACCAGGTACCTCAGACTTTCACCAGGTACCCCAGACCTTCCCAGGTACCTCAGACATTTACCAGGTACCCCAGACCTTCACCAGGTACCCCAGACCTTCAGCAGGTACCCCAGGCCTTCACCAGGTACCCCAGACCTTCAGCAGGTACCCTAGACCTTCACCAAATACCCCAGGCCTTCACCAAGTACCCCAGGCCTTCACCAGGTACCCAGACCTTCACCAGTTACTCCAGATCTTCACCAGGTACTTCAGACCTTTACCGGGTACTCCAGACCTTCACCAGGTACCCCAGACCTTCACCAGGTACCTAAGACCTTCAGCAGGTACCTCAGACCTTCACCAGGTACCCCAGCCCTTCACCAGGTACCCCAGACCTTCACCAGTTACCTCAGACCTTCACCAGGTACCTCAGACCTTTACCAGGTACCCCAGACCTTCACCAGGTACCCCAGACCTTCCAGGTACCCCAGGCCTTCACCAGGTACCTCAGGCATTCACCAGGTACCTCAGACCTTCACCAGGTACCCCAGACCTTCACCAGTTACCTCAGACCTTCACCAGGTACCCCAGACCTTCACCAGCTACCTCAGACCTTCAGCAGGTACCTCAGACCTTCACCAGGTACCCCAGACCTTCACCAGGTACCCCAGGCCTTCACCAGGTACCACAGACCTTCACCAGGTACCTCAGACCTTCAGCAGGTACCTCAGGCCTTCACCAGGTACCTCAGACCTTCACCAGGTACCCCAGACCTTCACCAGGTACCTCAGACCTTCACCAGGTACCCCAGACCTTCACCAGGTACCTCAGACCTTCACTAAGTACCTCAGACCTTCACCAGGTACCTCAGACCTTCACCAGGTACCCCAGACCTTCACCAGGTACCTCAGACCTTCACCAGGTACCCCAGGCCTTCACCAGGTACCTCAGACCTTCATCAGGTACCTCAGACCTTCACCAGGTGCCCCAGACCTTCACCAGGTACCCCAGACCTTCACCAGGTACCCCAGACCTTCACCAGGTACCCCAGACCTTCACCAGTTACCTAAGACCTTCAGCAGGTACCTCAGACCTTCACCAGGTACCCCAGACCTTCACCAGTTACCTAAGACCTTCAGCAGGTACCTCAGACCTTCATCAGTTACCTAAGACCTTCAGCAGGTACCTCAGACCTTCATCAGGTACCACGGGCCTTCAACAGGTACCTCAGATCTTCAGCAGGTACCCCAGACCTTCACCAGGTACCTCAGACCTTCACTAAGTACCTCAGACCTTCACCAGGTACCTCAGACCTTCACCGGGTACCCCAGGCCTTCATCAGTTACCTCAGACCTTCAGCAGGTACCTCAGACCTTCACCAGGTAACACGGGTCTTCACCAGGTACTTCAGATCTTCAACAGGTACCCCAGACCTTCACCAGGTACCTCAGACCTTCACTAAGTACCTCAGACCTTCACCAGGTACCTCAGACTTTCACCAGGTACCCCAGACCTTCACCAGGTTCCTCAGACCTTCACCAGGTACCTCAGACCTTCACCAGGTACCTCAGACCTTCACCAGGTACCCCAGGCCTTCACCAGGTACCTCAGGCATTCACCAGGTACCCCAGACCTTCACCAGTTACCTAAGACCTTCAGCAGGTACCTCAGACCTTCACCAGGTACCCCAGACCTTCACCAGTTACCTCAGACCTTCACCAGGTACCCCAGATCTTCACCAGGTACTTCAGACCTTTACCAGGTACCCCAGACCTTCACCAGGCACCTCAGACCTTCACCGGGTACCCCAGGCCTTCATCAGTTACCTCAGACCTTCACCAGGTACCCCAGGCCTTCACCAGGTACCTCAGACCTTCACCAGGTACCTCAGATCTTCACCAGGTACCTCAGACCTTTACCAGGTACATCAGACCTTCACCAGGTACCCCAGACCTTCAGCAGGTACCCTAGACCTTCACCAAATACCCCAGGCCTTCACCAAGTACCCCAGGCCTTCACCAGGTACCTCAGACCTTCACCAGTTACTCCAGATCTTCACCAGGTACTTCAGACCTTTACCGGGTACTCCAGACCTTCACCAGGTACCCCAGACCTTCACCAGTTACCTAAGACCTTCAGCAGGTACCTCAGACCTTCACCAGGTACCCCAGACCTTCACCACGTACCCCAGACCTTCAGCAGGTACCTCAGACCTTTACCAGGTACCCCAGACCTTCACCAGGTACCCCAGACCTTCAGCAGGTACCTCAGACCTTCAGCAGGTACCTCAGGCATTCACCAGGTACCTCAGACCTTCACCAGGTACCCCAGACCTTCACCAAGTATCCCAGGCCTTCACCAGGTACCCCAGCCCTTCACCAGGTACCTCAGACCTTCACTAAGTACCTCAGACCTTCACCAGGTACCTCAGACCTTCACCAGGTACCCCAGGCCTTCATCAGTTACCTAAGACCTTCAGCAGATACCTCAGACCTTCACCAGGTACCTCAGACCTTCATAAGGTACCACGGGCCTTCACCAGGTACCTCAGATCTTCAGCAGGTACCCCAGACCTTCACCAGGTACCTCAGACCTTCACTAAGTACCTCAGACCTTCACCAGTTACCTAAGACCTTCAGCAGGTACCTCAGACCTTCACCAGGTACCCCAGACCTTCACCAGTTACCTAAGACCTTCAGCAGGTACCTCAGACCTTCACCAGGTACCTCAGACCTTCACAAGGTACCACAGACCTTCACCAGGTACCTCAGATCTTCACCAGGTACCCCAGACCTTCACCAGGTAACCCAGACCTTCAGCAGGTACCCCAGACCTTTACCAGGTACCCCAGACCTTCACCAGGAACCCCAGACCTTCAGCAGGTACCCCAGACCTTCACCAGGTACCTCAGACCTTCACCAAGTACCCCAGACCTTCACCAGGTACCCCAGACCTTCACCAAGTACCCCAGGCCTTCACCAAGTACCCCAGGCCTTCACCAGGTACCTCAGACCTTCACCAGGTACATCAGACCTTCACCAGGTACCCCAGACCTTCACCAGGTACCCCAGACCTTCACCAGGTATCCCAGACCTTCAGCAGGTACCTCAGACATTTACCAGGTACCCCAGACCTTCACCAGGTACCCCAGACCTTCAGCAGGTACCCCAGACCTTCACCAAATACCCCAGGCCTTCACCAAGTACCCCAGGCCTTCACCAGGTACCTCAGACCTTCACCAGTTACTCCAGATCTTCACCAGGTACTTCAGACCTTTACCGGGTACTCCAGACCTTCACCAGGTACCCCAGACCTTCACCAGTTACCTCAGACCTTCACCAGGTACCCCAGACCTTTACAAGGTACCCCAGACCTTCACCAGGTATCCCAGACCTTCACCAGGTACCTCAGACATTTACCAGGTACCCCAGACCTTCACCAGGTACCCCAGACCTTCACCCGGTACCTCAGACCTTCACCAGGTACCTCAGATCTTCACCAGGTACCCCAGACCTTCACCAGGTACCTCAGACCTTCACTAAGTACCTCAGACCTTCACCAGGTACCTCAGACTTTCACCAGGTACCCCAGACCTTCACCAGTTACCTAAGACCTTCAGCAGGTACCTCAGACCTTCAGCAGGTACCTCAGGCATTCACCAGGTACCTCAGACCTTCACCAGGTACCCCAGACCTTCACCAAGTACCTCAGACCTTTACCAGGTACCCCAGACATTCACCAGGTACCCCAGACCTTCAGCAGGTACCTCAGACATTTACCAGGTACCCCAGACCTTCACCAGGTACCCCAGACCTTCAGCAGGTACCCCAGGCCTTCACCAGGTACCCCAGACCTTCAGCAGGTGCCCCAGACCTTCACCAGGTACTCCAGATCTTCACCAGGTAATTCAGACCTTTACCAGGTACTCCAGACCTTCACCAGGTACCCCAGACCTTCACCAGTTACCTAAGACCTTCAGCAGGTACCTCAGACCTTCAGCAGGTACCTCAGGCATTCACCAGGTACCTCAGACCTTCACCAGGTACCCCAGACCTTCACCAGTTACCTAAGACCTTCAGCAGGTACCTCAGACCTTCACCAGATACCCCAGACCTTCACCAAGTACCCCAGGCCTTCACCAGGTACCCCAGACCTTCACCAGGTACCTCAGACCTTCACCAGGTACCCCAGACCTTCACCAGGTACCTCAGACCTTCACCAGGTACCCCAGGCCTTCACCAGGTACCCCAGACCTTCAGCAGGTGCCCCAGACCTTCACCAGGTACTCCAGATCTTCACCAGGTAATTCAGACCTTTACCAGGTACTCCAGACCTTCACCAGGTACCCCAGACCTTCACCAGTTACCTAAGACCTTCAGCAGGTACCTCAGACCTTCAGCAGGTACCTCAGACCTTCACCAGGTACCTCAGACCTTCACCAGGTACCTCAGACCTTCACTAAGTACCTCAGACCTTCACCAGGTACCTCAGACTTTCACCAGGTACCCCAGGCCTTCACCAGGTACCCCAGACCTTCACCAGGTACATCAGACCTTCACCAGGTACCTCAGACCTTCACCAGGTACCCCAGACCTTCACCAGGTACCTCAGACCTTCACCAGGTACCCTAGACCTTCAGCAGGTACCCCAGACCTTCACCAAGTACCCCAGGCCTTCACCAAGTACCCCAGGCCTTCACCAGGTACCTCAGACCTTCACCATGTACTCCAGATCTTCACCAGGTACTTCAGACCTTTACCAGGTACTCCAGACCTTCACCAGGTACCCCAGACTTTCAGCAGGTACCCCAGACCTTCACCAAGTACCCCAGGCCTTCACCAAGTACCCCAGGCCTTCACCAGGTACCTCAGACCTTCACCAGGTACCCCAGACCTTCACCAGGTATCCCAGACCTTCAGCAGGTACCTCAGACATTTACCAGGTACCCCAGACCTTCACCGGGTACCCCAGACCTTCAGCAGGTACCCCAGACCTTTACCAGGTACATCAGACCTTCACCCGGTACCCCAGACCTTTACCAGGTACTTCAGACCTTTACCAGGTACTCCAGACCTTCACCAGGTACCCCAGACCTTCAGCAGGTACCCCAGACCTTCACCAGGTACATCAGACCTTCACCAGGTACCCCAGACCTTCACCAGGTACATCAGACCTTCACCAGGTACCTCAGACCTTCACCAGGTACCCCAGACCTTCACCAGTTACCTAAGACCTTCAGCAGGTACCTCAGACCTTCACCAGGTACCCCAGACCTTCACCAGGTACCTCAGACCTTCACCAGGTACCCCAGGCCTTCACCAGGTACCTCAGACCTTCACCAGGTACATCAGACCTTCACCAGGTACCCCAGACCTTCACCAGGTACCTCAGACCTTTACCAGGTACCCCAGACCTTCACCAGGTACCCCAGACCTTCAGCAGGTACCTCAGACATTCACCAGGTACCTCAGACCTTCACCAGGTACCCCAGACCTTCACCAGGTACCTCAGACCTTCACCAGGTACCCCAGACCTTCACCAGTTACCTAAGACCTTCAGCAGGTACCTCAGACCTTCACCAGGTACCCCAGACCTTCACCCGGTACCTCAGACCTTCACCAGGTACATCAGACCTTCTCCAGGTACCCCAGACCGTCACCAGGTACCTCAGACCTTCACCAGGTACCCCAGACCTTCACCAGTTACCTAAGACCTTCAGCAGGTACCTCAGACCTTCACCAGGTACCTCAGACCTTCACCAGGTACCCCAGACCTTCACCAGGTACATCAGACCTTCACCAGGTACCTCAGACCTTTACCAGGTACCCCAGACCTTCACCAGGTATCCCAGACCTTCACCAGGTACCCCAGACCTTCAGCAGGTACCCCAGACCTTCACCAGGTACATCAGACCTTCACCAGGTACCCCAGACCTTCACCAGGTACCTCAGACCTTCACCAGGTACCCCAGACCTTCACCAGTTACCTAAGACCTTCAGCAGGTACCTCAGACCTTTACCAGGTACCCCAGACCTTCACCAGGTACCTCAGACCTTCACCAGGTACCCCAGGCCTTCACCAGGTACCTCAGACCTTCACCAGGTACATCAGACCTTCACCAGGTACCCAGACCTTCACCAGGTACCTCAGACCTTCACCAGGTACCTCAGACCTTCACTAGGTACCCCAGACCTTCATCAGTTACCTAAGACCTTCAGCAGGTACCTCAGACCTTCACCAGGTACCCCAGACCTTCACCAGTTACCTAAGACCTTCAGCAGGTACCTCAGACCTTCAGCAGGTACCTCAGGCATTCACCAGGTACCTCAGACCTTCACCAGGTACCCCAGACCTTCACCAGGTACCTCAGACCTTCACTAAGTACCTCAGACCTTCACCAGGTACCCCAGACCTTCACCAGTTACCTAAGACCTTCAGCAGGTACCTCAGACCTTCACCAGGTGCCCCAGACCTTCACCAGGTACCTCAGACCTTCACCAGGTACCCCAGGCCTTCACCAGGTACCTCAGACCTTCACCAGGTACATCAGACCTTCACCAGGTACCCCAGACCTTCACCAGTTACCTAAGACCTTCAGCAGGTACCCCAGACCTTCACCAGGTACCTCAGACCTTCACCAGGTACCCCAGACCTTCACCAGGTACCCCAGACCTTCAGCAGGTAACCCAGACCTTCACCAGGTACCCCAGACCTTCATCAGTTACCTAAGACCTTCAGCAGGTACCTCAGACCTTCACCAGGTACCCCAGACCTTCACCAGGTACCTCAGACCTTCACCAGGTACCCCAGACCTTCACCAGGTACCCCAGACCTTCAGCAGGTACCTCAGACCTTTACCAGGTACCCCAGACCTTCACCAGGTACCCCAGACCTTCACCAGGTACATCAGACCTTCACCAGGTACCTCAGACCTTTACCAGGTACCCCAGACCTTCACCAGGTACCTCAGACCTTCACCAGGTACCCCAGACCTTCACCAGGTACATCAGACCTTCACCAGGTACCCCAGACCTTCACCAGGTACCTCAGACCTTCACCAGGTACCCCAGACCTTCACCAGGTACCCCAGGCCTTCACCAGGTACCCCAGACCTTCAGCAGGTGCCCCAGACCTTCACCAAGTACCCCAGGCCTTCACCAGGTACCTTAGGCCTTCACCAGGTACCCCAGACCTTCACCAGGTACCTCAGACCTTCACCAGGTACCCCAGGCCTTCACCAGGTACCTCAGACCTTCACCAGGTACCCCAGGCCTTCACCAAGTACCCCAGGCCTTCACCAGGTACCCCAGGCCTTCACCAAGTACCCCAGGCCTTCAGCAGGTACTTCAGACCTTGCCTCTGGTAAAGGTGTTAGCTCTTCATTAGCAGCAGCTTGGCTCCAGTCGTTTTTTGCCAACTGTAGCAGAAGAAGTTGCTCTTCTGTTCTCTTCAACTGGGACCTGATGAAGTGTTTTGTGTTATTCTGAGCAGCAAACAACACTATTTTGAGTGGTTAGTTTCCTAATTTGAACCAGTGTTTTTAAATCTGTGACAAAATTACGGGTGTCCGAGAAGTTACTGCTGTACCTGGTGGGTGGAGAAAGTTCTCGGAGGGTGTGTGAACCCCATCAGAGAGCAACCCCCTCCGGGGTTCTGACGTAGGAAGCCAGGACAATTTTGAACTGCACACTTATTAGATCCAGAAACCACTATCTCACTCAAAAAAGCATGGATGTTTTTTTTTTCCAACTTTGTATATTTGTATATGCACCACAGAGACACAATAACACCCTGAATCCCAGAAAAAGTCAATTTTTCATAATATGGGACCTTTAAATCTACCCACTTCTTCCCTGGACCATTTCTGACTTTCCTGAAAATGTGAAGAACAACCTCCTGGTGGAGGAAAAAGCATGTCTCAAACAAAACAACAGACACAAACTGTTTTAACTGCTGAACGTCTCCAGATTTGATTGGATCATTTCTAGTTTCTGTCTGAATATTACAGTAACTAAAGATGCAGTTCTGGATGGTCTGGTGTCAGATCCAACAGTACCTGGGTCTTTTATTTGTTCTCTTACCTGTAAACAAAATGCCAAAGGTTGTCTTTTCATGTCTGCTTCAATCAGAAGGGGAGTAAAACCAAATCTAACTCCTGCTATGTTTTATGTGTTTTCTCTGAGATAGGAGGCCTGTCCAGGTCACTTCCATCAAAGAGACAGAAACTGTGAGCAAAGACACTCACAAATGTTTTATCTCAGTTAAACAAGTGTTAATGTCACGGCAGCCCTTATAAATCTGGACTGATGTGTTCAGGTGTAGTCTCTCAGCTCTTACTGCTGATTTACCCCGGGCTCACACTGCATCCAGATTTAGGCTTTTATCTCTACAAGGGTAAAAATAAATAAATAAATAAATAAATAAATTTGATGGATCAGCGTCGGAATTAAACTGAACTCCAAACAGTCCACCTCCTTATATTGTTTCCTTCTCTTTGATTTCTTGCTTGTATGTTCTCTCAATGTACAGTGGGGCAAAAAAGTATTTAGTCAGCCACCAATTGTGTAAGTTCTCCCACTTAAAAAGATCAGAGAGGCCTGTAATTTTCATCATAGGTATACCTCAACTATGAGAGACAAAATGAGGAAAAAAAATCCAGAAAATCACATTGTCTGATTTTTAAAGAATTTATTTGCAAATTATGGTGGAAAATAAGTATTTGGTCACCTACAAACAAGTAAGATTTCTGGCTTTCACAGACCTGTAACTTCTTTAAGAGGCTCCTCGGTCCTCCACTCGTTACCTGTATTAATGGCACCTGTGTGAACTCGTTATCAGTATAAAAGACACCTGTCCACAACCTCAAACAGTCACGCTCCAAACTCCACTATGGCCAAGACCAAAGAGCTGTCAAAGGACACCAGAAACAAAATTGTAGACCTTCACCAGGCTGGGAAGACTGAATCTGCAATAGGTAAGCAGCTTGGTGTGAAGAAATCAACTGTGGGAGCAATTATTAGAAAATGGAAGACATACAAGACCACTGATAATCTCCCTCGATCTGGGGCTCCACGCAAGATCTCACCCCGTGGGGTCAAAATGATCACAAGAACGGTGAGCAAAAATCCCAGAACCACACGGAGGGACCTAGTGAATGACCTGCAGAGAGCTGGGACCAAAGTAACAAAGGCTACCATCAGTAACACACTACGCCGCCAGGGACTCAAATCCTGCAGTGCCAGACGTGTCCCCCTGCTGAAGCCAGGACACGTCCAGGCCCGTCTGCGGTTTGCTAGAGAGCATTTGGATGATCCAGAAGAGGATTGGGAGAACATCATATGGTCAGATGAAACCAAAATAGAACTTTTTGGTAGAAACTCAACTTGTCGTGTTTGGAGGGGAAAGAATGCTGAGTTGGATCCAAAGAACACCATACCTACTGTAAAGCATGGGGGTGGAAACATCATGCTTTGGGGCTGTTTTTCTGCAAGGGGACCAGGACGACTGATCCGTGTAAAGGAAAGAATGAATGGGGCCATGTATCGTAAGATTTTGAGTGAAAACCTCCTTCCATCAGCAAGGGCATTGAAAATGAGACGTGGCTGGGTCTTTCAGCATGACAATGATCCCAAACACACCGCCCGGGCAACGAAGGAGTGGCTTCGTAAGAAGCATTTCAAGGTCCTGGAGTGGCCTAGCCAGTCTCCAGATCTCAACCCCATAGAAAATCTCTGGAGGGAGTTGAAAGTCCGTGTTGCCCAGCGTCAGCCCCAAAACATCACTGCTCTAGAGGAGATCTGCATGGAGGAATGGGCCAAAATACCAGCAACAGTGTGTGAAAACCTTGTGAAGACTTACAGAAAACGTTTGACCTCTGTCATTGCCAACAAAGGCTATATAACAAAGTATTGAGATTAACTTTTGTTATTGACCAAATACTTATTTTCCACCATAATTTGCAAATAAATTCTTTAAAAATCAGACAATGTGATTTTCTGGATTTTTTTCCCTCATTTTGTCTCTCATAGTTGAGGTATACCTATGATGAAAATTACAGGCCTCTCTGATCTTTTTAAGTGGGAGAACTTACACAATTGGTGGCTGACTAAATACTTTTTTGCCCCACTGTAAGTCGCTTTGGATAAAAGCGTCTGCTAAATGACAGTAGTAGTAGTAGTAGTAGTAGTAGATCCGGTCCGGTGTGGCCCCCGCACAGATTAAAATCCCTTTTGAATGCTCACAGTAGCTCTGCGCGGTGCGAGTCCGGTTACGGGGCCCGTACGGCACAACGGAAAGAATTCACAAGGTTCTTATTTTTGCCGGACGCTGGAGAGGAGCCGCGTCAAGTTTGATGAAATCTGATGAGCTATACAGGAAGTGTGGCTTGAATTTATTCAAAATAAACGAGTGTTCAAACAATTGTAACTTGACTCTTCTTCTAATAGGAAATGTAAACATTACATCACACAAACAAGAGAAAGCAGTCGTATAGCCCACACAACCGAATACGGCTATTGTTAACTAGGAACTTCCTAAATAATGGATGTGTTCTCGCACAAAGTCCCAACAAAATGATAACCCTTGTGTACTTCTGTTCTCGTGAGTTCCGTTTCCGCACCCAGCACCGGAGCTGGCCGCACTCCCTATCTGGAGCAGATGTGAGTGGTAGCTTGCGGAAAAAACGCACCGAAAGTATGAGCCCAGCGTGACAATATGTCAGAATTAGACCTTGTCATCAAATCAGAGTCCTGCAGTTCATGTAGAAAAATAAAGCGTCTGCTCTCAGCGACCCCCCCCCAACCCCCCACCCCTCTCCCTGATGTTTCTGCTGGGTTGCCAGTTCCAATGTTGATCCTGGTTTAGTTTCTCTTGTATTAGTTCAGTTTTTAGGAAGGATGTGTTG
This sequence comes from Pachypanchax playfairii, assembly GCA_006937955.1. Taxonomy (NCBI): domain Eukaryota; kingdom Metazoa; phylum Chordata; class Actinopteri; order Cyprinodontiformes; family Aplocheilidae; genus Pachypanchax; species Pachypanchax playfairii. The sequence continues at coordinate 230,615 of SSNP01000328.1, read as the reverse complement.
GTTTCTTAAGGTTTACTACAAGTTACCTCAGGGCTGCTTCTTTTACTGTTTGCTGCTGGTTGTTGTGGAATTCCAGCTGCTTGTGTTGAAGACTTGGTAACCTGCAGGTTGACATGTGATTCACTATGGAACCAGGAAGTCTGGACGTGGAATAGTTATTGTAAACAATGATTCTGTCCTGGAACAGAAACTAGAGACCACCCAGCTGACTGAGATCCAGATCTGTTACAATGTAACTTTACTTTCATCATCAGAGGAACATTAAACTGTTGGGTTTGTTTTTACCTGGAACATTCTGATATATTGGACCTTAGGAGCATGTCGCATGTCGTATTCACAAACCTAAAAATTAGACAGTCTGTCATGGTTCTGGTGTTTGATGGTTGTGGGGTGTTTATAACGTCTGTTAGTATACAGTCTGGTATTTATATTTACCTCTGAGTGTTTGCCAAGATCTTTTTATTTCCTTGTGTTTGTGCTCGTGTGTGTGCATGAAAGTGTTCATGTCCTCCAACCGCTTCCAGTCCAGACTTTTGTGACTGTGGCCCCTCATTAGTCTCTGAAAAGAAAGGACTAACGGGTTTTAATTGGTCTTGTTTCATCCAGTACCAACTGCCTGCCAAAGGATTCCCAAAATATCCCCCCCACCACATCCCCTCACGGTAGCAGAACCCTGACCCTGAGCCACCCATCTTCCAGTCCACCTGGTGACCTTCCAGGTCCTCCTGTGTGAGCTGCTGTGGACCTGATATTGGATGATAGTTGGAACTCAAGCACAGAGTTAATGCTGCTGCTTGAATGTTTGAAGAAATGCTGATGGTCGTCAGTTAAATGTTTGTTTCATGTCATCAAAACTTTATCACTTTATCACATGATCAGGTTGTAGTTTGGGACACCAGTTGATACACATGTAACTAGAATCAGGTGATTTTAATGTTGATCTGTTTACTGTCTGTAAACACACGGAGGCAACATTCAGTCTGTTCATGCACGTCCTCTGTTTGGAAGCTGCTGCTGAGTGAAGGAGGTTCAGATGTTTGTGATGTGCAACTGGATGGAAACTCTTTATACTTTGAATTCAGTTTTATGCTTTTAGTTTTAAAAGAGAAATCGTTTAATAAACTGTGAGATTAAAAATCAACTCTGCTTCATCTCTGTAATCTGTAGGTTCTCAAAGGATTAAAAGTTTCATGTTTCAATTAGCTTTTTATTCTTGTTCATGTTAAATAAACAACAGGAGATTGATTTGCTCGCACTTCTTGTCTGACTACGGAAGCTGTGTCAGTTGATGATGAATGTAAGGCAAATGTCGTGATTTTTATTAAACATAAAAGAAAGACATTCATTACCAAATTAATGACGTTGTCATTAAGGAAACACGTCAGTTCCTGTTTGTGTGAAACCAATGCACGGCCTGAGAGTAGGAACAACTCTGATGCTCTGTACACGTGGTTTCCTTTGTGTAGTTGGACTGAGACTGTAAGCAGGCTGTGGTACGGGGGACTCCGTTAGCCAACATCTCTAATGAATGTTATTACTGATATGGGACACCTGTCGGCCTTGAGCCAACTTCACCTTGACTCCGCCCACCAGTACCAGCAGCAGCACATATTCTTCCAGCGTAGATCTGTTGTCTCCATGCAGTAAAACACAAAATATAAACACAGAACAAGAAAGACCAGTTGCTTGAAGAGAGCTGATGGTGTTTGTGTGTTCAGGAGGATGTCCTGGATGTGTGCACAGGTACAGGGTCTTTATGTAACTCCTGTTTGTTCAGCCTTTGGTCTGGAATTATGTGTTTACCATCAGTCCAGAATAACTGGGCAAACAAACAGCTTGTCTATTGATGAGCGTCAGCGTGGAATATGCCCGCTGTATTCACAGCACAGAGAAAAGAGAGAGAGCAAAGTAAATCTGTCAAAGAGTCTATTATGTGGTGTCCAAACAGAGAGCGCCTCCACAATGGCCTTATTAATGGGACAATGTCAAGGAGCGGCAGGGCAATAATAGCCGATGATTTTTCTTTGTGAGGTTATCTCTGGAGATCTGTTCTTGCAGTAAAGCAGATGATTTGGCCTCTGGGGGTCATATCAGTGAGGATCTGTGGCAGGAGCTGATTGGTCTAATGTGTATGTGTGTGTGTGTATGTTGTGGTTTGTGGTGAGGTGAATGGCGTGCAGCCAGAGACAGGAGTGTGGCTGCTACGTGTGTCTTTGTTTTCCTAGCAGAGCTTTCACCCCCTCCCCCTTTAGCACACACAAACACACACGCCTCAGACTCTTTAGGGAAAGTAAAGGGGGAGGAGTCATGTGTTTATAGAGAAAGTAAAAGGGGAGGAGCCATGTGTTTATAGAGAAAGTAAAGGGGGAGGAGCCATGTGCTTATAGAGAAAATAAAGGGGGAGGAGTCATGTGTTTATAGAGAAAGTATTGGTGGAGGAGTCCTGTGGTTTATAGAGAAAGTAAAGGGGGAGGAGTCACGTGTTTATAAAGAAAGTAAAGGGGGAGGAGCCATGTGTTTATAGAGAAAGGAGTCATGTGTTTATAGAGAAAGTGAAGGTAGAGGAGTCATGTGTTTATGTCGTGACAGCATCGCCTGCAGGAGAATGCTGCCAGATTCTGGTGCCTACCTTCATACTGTCCAACACTCTGAGGGCTGTTTGTTAAATGCTACTAAATTCTGCTCTAAATTAATGCTTTCACTTTCTCAAGCAACAGCATTGATACAGTTAGAGCACACCTGCTTCAGGTACACCCTCAGGGTGCTCTGCAGCCCAAACCACTCAAATCTTTTTTATTTCCCTCCAAAAACCCTAAAACAGAAAGCCCATGACAGGTCAGAGCTTCTTCTCTCAGACACCAGAACACTCTGTCAAAGCTAACAAAGTAAGAGCATTCTAAAAATTGAAGCCTCTGAAAGCTCCGAACCAGCCAGCAGGTGGCAGTTATTAACAGAACCAGAACCAAAGGTACAACTGGACTCTGCCTTGTTTCATTTTTACAGGCTGAGTTAAATCTACATTATGACCACCAGACAGGTCTGGGCCAGATCTGGGCCAGCAATCAGCCAGCAGTGCCGTGCTGATGCCAGGTCTGGCCCAGACCTGTCTGCTATGGGTGTCTGTGATCAGTATAGCTGCAGCGTCCCTCCAGTTGCACCTCCTGCTGGCTCACTGCATGTCCACGTTTTTCCTGCAACTCTAACCAGATACAGATCTTCACCTTTAATGTGGACCCTATTCATAGAACACAACAAGGCCTTATTCAGATGAGAGATGATATGCTTGGCCTGCTTCACACACACACGTTGTATCTTCTTGTCTTACAACATCACACATTTTATATTTTCATAGGTTTGTTTGCATCACATTGAGGCAGCAGATCTTTTAAAAACTCCAAATATCCAATAAATCCACTTCTTCCTTTTTGTGTTTAAAAGCAGTTTAAACTCTTCGTGTCTGTTTGAATCTATTTTTGCTCTAAATCACATGATTTATGTGTGTATATGTGGGACATGCACTCTGACATTCTCTTGCTTTTTAAAAGGGGGTCACCTCCTCTCTGCTGCTGAATGTCATCTTTGTTAAAGGAATTATGGGACAATATACAGTGTGTTGATGAGCAGATACAAAAGTCTGGGATTAAGCGGGAAAGAGAGCAACAAACACGTGAACATGTTAAAAACTCAACGGGCCCCTCTGTGTGTATAAAGATCACATTGTTACACACAGAATTAAAATGTGCTTTAATCAGACCAGCTGCAGGATTTATAAACCTAAATAAGTAAGTTTTAGTTTCATAAATTATTCTTTTATTTTAAGAACATACTTTCTCATTGCAGATCACAGCTAATAAAAGTCTGATTATTGATCTCAGCTCCACGCATGTAGAAACCGTCCTGTTTGTTTCCGTTCTGCTGCTTTCATGTTCCACTAGTGGAAACTTGGAACTAACCTTGAATCTAACAAGATGTTAGTAGCAGTAGATGTTTTGAGATGTGAGCATGTGGATGTTTGAATTCTTGGATTTTTCCAAAGTGCATCCTAATGAATAGGAGCCTGGGTAGGACTCACCAGAACCAAGGACTTGGACTGACTCCCAGCAGACGTCCCTCAGTCTGATGAGGCTTGCAGAGCAGCTCCTTGTCTCTGATTGTGTTTGATGCTCATGGACAGAATCTGGAGGTTCTGGTGAAAAGGGTTTCTGGGTTGTTGCTGCTTTTCTTCATGAGCATGTGATTCTGTTGAAGTCTTCATACTGTGACTTCCAATGTGAATTAGGATGTTTCACATACAGGTGTGAAACATCTGGAATGAGAGTCAGCTCTATCGAGTTCACATCCAGGTGTAAAACATCTGGAATGAGAGTCAGCTCCATCGAGTTCACATCCAGGTGTAAAACATCTGGAATCAAAGTCAGCTCCATCGAGTTCACATCCAGGTGTAAAACATCTGGAATCAGAGTCAGCTCCATCAAGTTTACATCCAGGTGTAAAACATCTGGAATCAGAGTCAGCTCCAGAGTCAGCTTCTTCTGGTGCTGCTGGATCTGTTGGCCCTGTTGATTCTGCTGGTTCTGTCACGGGCTCTGTCAGTTTGTTAACCCACATGCTGGACTCAGACTCAGACACAGTTCTCCGGTGAAAAAGTGAACAGGTTTATTTACACGTGAACAAGTGACATTATATGTACAGTGAAAATGTGCTCGGTGATCTGGTGCGTCAGGTGGTTCTCGGGACTGCAAGGGGAGATGAGAGTTAGTGAAGGAGCCGGTAGATATATACAGAGGATATTGCAGGGGAGGGAAGATGAAACGACTCACAGGAGTTTGAAGCTGGTAACTCTCGGGAGGAGGACAGGTCCAGTGCGGTGCTGTGCAGGGAGGTGGTAAGTCCAGGTCGGGTGAGATCGCTGGAGGGAGGTAGACAGGGCTCAGGGAGATCAGACGCTGGACACGGAAGGATCCTCGGAACACAAGGAGCAGGGTGACGAAAATCCTGAAGACGACAGGTTAAACGAACACAGGGAAAAACTCTCTCAGAAAAGCACAATAAGAAACTCGGAAAAATCACTAGGACTGAATCACTAGGATGGCACATAGAAGCTACCATATAGGTTAACAACCAGGCGCTGNGCTGGTGAGAGGCGACGGGAGAAAAAGGCGCAGGGGTGCAGCTTTTGGTCGTGCTGTCCCACCTGGGACAACACGGCCCCCACGCCTGAGTCCGAGGCGTCCACCTCCATAGTAAACTGCCTGGAGGGGTCGGGCTGAACGAGGATGGGGGCACTGCTGAATCTCTCTTTTAATCTCAGGAATGCAGCGTTGGCCTCTGGGCTCCAGGTAAACGGTAGCTTGGTGGAAGTTAGAGAGGTTAAGGCGGCAGCAGTCTGACTATAATTGCGAATAAATTTGCGGTAGAAATTGGCAAACCCAAGGAAACTCTGGAGCTGCTTACGTGTGGTGGGTGTGGGCCAGTCCATAACTGCCTGTACCTTAACAGGGTCCGGTTTGACATGTCCGTCTCCAAAAATGAACCCCAAGAACCCGACAGAGGAGACATGGAACTCGCACTTCTCTGCCTTGATGAAGAGCCGGTTCTCAAGGAGGCGTTGTAGCACCTGACGGACATGGACCTTGTGTTCAGCCTCGGAAGAAGAGAAGATTAAAATGTCGTCGAGATACACAAAAACAAAGTCATTTAAAAAATCTCTCAACACATCATTAATGAGGGCCTGGAAGACAGCGGGGGCGTTGGTGAGCCCGAATGGCATGACCAAATACTCAAAATGCCCCAGGGGGGTCTTAAAGGCTGTCTTCCACTCATCTCCCTCTCTGACGCGGACCAGATGGTAGGCGTTGCGTAGGTCTAATTTGGTAAACATGGTTGCTCCCTGCACAGTCTCAAAAGCCGAAGCTAACAGAGGTAACGGATATTTGTTCTTTACCGTGATCTGATTCAGTCCTCTGAAGTCTATGCAGGGCCGCAACGACCCATCCTTTTTAGACACGAAGAAGAATCCTGCCCCTAGAGGTGATGTAGATCTGCGGATGATGCCTGCCTCTAGCGACTCTTTGATGTAACGCTCCATGCTCTCTCGCTCCGGGCGGGAGATATTGTAGAGCCGGCTAGACGGCAGGGGCGCTCCGGGGAACAGGTCGATGGCGCAGTCGTACGGTCTATGAGGAGGAAGAGATACAGCTCGGGATTTGCTAAATACCTTACTTAGATCGTGGTATTCACGGGGGACTCGGGTGATGTCTGGTATCTCTTCCTCTGGGAGCGCTGGGGATGTGGACCTGGCGAGAGCAGAGAGCAGACACTGGGACAAACAGAACAAACTCCAAGAGTCAATGTTACCTTCCGCCCAGTTGATGTGAGGATTATGCGTCCGTAACCACGGATGGCCCAGCACCACCGGAACCTGCGTGGAGGGAAAAACCAGAAATGAGATATTCTCACGGTGGTTACCTGAGATTACCACCTCCAGCTCGCAGGTCCGGTGGGTGATGGTGGTGAGGGAACGGCCATCCAGGGCAGCCACTCGGACTGGGGTCTGAAGTTTGTGCACTGGAAGCTTGAGTTGTCGAGTGAGAGCTGCGTCCAAAAAGTTCTGCTCACACCCCGAGTCCACAAGAGCCAGAGTCTGAAAAGAGTCACCGTTAAACAACAAAGTCACTGAAAAAGTCAGGCGGGAGGGTTTTTCCTTCGAGGTGACCGTCAGACCTCCCGGAAGTTCTGACGGTCGCGGCCGTTTAAACGCATGGGGCACGCAGCGATAAAGTGCCCTGCTGTCCCGCAGTATAAGCACTCGCGTGCCTCCATGCGTCGTTGTCTTTCGGTGGGAGAAAGCCGCGCGTTCCCCAGCTGCATCGGTTCATCTCCGGACTGATCCGCTGCAGCCCTGGGTGAGAGCGCTGCTTCCGACCTCCTAGATGCCGCTCTAGGTGGCGAGCGCGCCCGCAGCTCCTCCCAGTAGTATCCAGACATCTGATGATCGATCCTGATGGCGAGGGTGATCAGATCCTCCAGTGTCTGGGGTTCGTCTCGGTGGATAAGCTGTTCCCGAATCTGCCGACTTAACGCGCCCACAAACGCTCCCTTGAGCGCCGGCGTATTCCAGCCAGACTCAGCAGCCAACGTACGAAAGTCTACAGAGAAATCGGCCACTGACCTCTTTCCCTGTTTAATATGGCGGAGTTGATGGGTGATCTCGGACTCGGATTTCCTGTAGGTGAAGGTCCGCTCAAAGTCTTTTATGAAAGCCTCCATGGACGTGCGTTGAATGAGGGAATAGCTGTATTTAGCCTCCGCCCATCGGAGCGCACGTCCCCTTAGAAGGCCGATGATGTGAGCAATCTTGGAGGCGTCATCAGGAAAAGACTGAGGGGACCGGCAAAAAATCAAAGAGCACTGAAGCAGAAAACCTGATCCTTTACCTGACTCTCCGGCGTAAGCTTCAGGGTTGGGCAGAGTCACATTGCGCACGGGAGCGCACGCCGCCGGAGTCGGAGGATCAGGCTCTGGTGGTGCTGACGCAGGCTGTGGAGGAGGCTGAGAAAGAGCAGACAGTTGTAATTGCATGCTTTGCAGCAGTCCGGCAATGTCCTCTAACCTCTGGTGGTTAAACTGCTGTCGCTCACTCAAGGAGTTCAGAACAGCCTCGTGTCTCGCTAGGAGGTCCTGCATTCCAGTCAGCAGTGGTCCGGCTGAGTCCGCTGGGTCTGACTGGCCTGGTTGTTCTGTCACGGGCTCTGTCAGTTTGTTAACCCACATGCTGGACTCAGACTCAGACACAGTTCTCCGGTGAAAAAGTGAACAGGTTTATTTACACGTGAACAAGTGACATTATATGTACAGTGAAAATGTGCTCGGTGATCTGGTGCGTCAGGTGGTTCTCGGGACTGCAAGGGGAGATGAGAGTTAGTGAAGGAGCCGGTAGATATATACAGAGGATATTGCAGGGGAGGGAAGATGAAACGACTCACAGGAGTTTGAAGCTGGTAACTCTCGGGAGGAGGACAGGTCCAGTGCGGTGCTGTGCAGGGAGGTGGTAAGTCCAGGTCGGGTGAGATCGCTGGAGGGAGGTAGACAGGGCTCAGGGAGATCAGACGCTGGACACGGAAGGATCCTCGGAACACAAGGAGCAGGGTGACGAAAATCCTGAAGACGACAGGTTAAACGAACACAGGGAAAAACTCTCTCAGAAAAGCACAATAAGAAACTCGGAAAAATCACTAGGACTGAATCACTAGGATGGCACATAGAAGCTACCATATAGGTTAACAACCAGGCGCTGAGTGAACGTCTGCTTCATCCTTAAGTAGCACCCTGCTCCTCATCAGCTCTGATCGCCGCCAGGTGTAATCAATCTACCTCGCGCTCCAGCGTAGCTCTTCTCTGAAAGTAGATGACTCACCCGACACAGAAAATGCACAGCACACAAAACACTGATCCTGACATGATTAATCTAACTGTGTTAGGTTTGTTAGACTAACCTGCTGTTCTCCTGCTGTTTTTATGTTTTGTTTTATCTTTTTATTAACCCTATGTTTTAATTTGTAGCTACAGTACTTTGGTCAGCTCACATGCTGTTTTTTTAAATGTGTTTTATAAAATAAATAGAATGGAATGCTTTTGCTTCACAGTAATTTGAATGCAAAAACACTCTGAAACTCACTTTTGAGCTTAATTTTCTGTGTTCGTTAGCATGAGAAACATGCAACAAGAACATATTAAAGCTATAGTGCGTAACTTCTGTCGCCCCCTAGCGGAATTTTGCGTTATTACAACAATGAAGCTGGCGCTTCCATATGACGTACGCCCACCTGTCACCCCCCCACCCCCCTTCCCCCAACCGCTATCCCTCTGCCGCTGTGATTCGCGATTCCACAACATTTTAATTCTGTTTGAATAAGGACAGCTGTTGAAAAAAGATGGACTCTTCGGAAGAGGTAATTATTGTATTTTTTATTTATTTTCCGCAGAAACGCAAATAGCTTATTACAAACGGGAGACAAGGTGCCTGCTAATTTGTAACTGACAGGTTAGTGAATGATCTCCTGCTACGAGACTCTCCGCTCGTCCTCCCCCTCCCTTCTTGTTGTGATGTAAAAGACGTCATTTCCTGCGCGCCAGCGCGGGAATGTCGCCGGTCGACACGCAAAGTAAAAATGATATATATTGAAAAATACCGTGAGATGTTTGAGGAGCCGATCGGCTTAATCTGCATTGTGTCATCTCCTCTAATAGTGGCTTGGCTGAAACGGACATTCACGGACATGTAAGAGTTACGCACTATAGCTTTATTGACACAAAAAACTTGAGTTTAGAATTTTTTTTTAATTGGTTATTATAATTTGTCACTATACGTTTAGATGTTTCTGCTCTACTTGCACACGTTTAGCGTCTGTCCCAGTCAGAGTAAAATCTAATACGAGTTTATCCACTGATTTTCTTACACTTCAAAGAATAATGGCTCAGTGTGCAAAATAAATCAAAAAATCAAAGTTTTTCCAACATCTAGAGCATGTGCATTTGGTTAAAATATCAAGCTTACTGTATATCCTTTGCTTTTAAAGGAACATCCGTGAAGTGCAGTCGTTTGTTGGATCAAAGGGGTTTGTCGAGCGCTGCAGCAGTTTTGGGCTCAGCTCCAGTTTAAGTGGATCACCTCCGTCGCATGTGACAGTGTTCTTCACCTTGTTGTTCCTCAAAGCTCTTGGGAATACATGAAAATCAGCAGCATGAATGTGTGTAAAGGGGTGTGACGACGACTAATACACAGTTCAAGTTTCTTTTTGCAAATAACAAACCCACGTCGAAACGGGATGCAAACAGAGTGCCGATACTTAAATAAGATATGAAATTGTTTTGAAAAGAGGCTCGTTCATCAGTGACACGGTGTCTGTGAGAAAACCTTCAGCTTGAACAGAGAAGCAGACGAGTTACACAAATACCAATTTATAATGCAGCTGTTGTGTGTTCCTTTATGTTCTCAGCCCTGAAATGATTTCTGTTGTAAATTGGTGCTGTATAAATAAATTGAATTGAAATTGAAATTCTGCTGTGATCCACTTACAGGTTATTTATTCATGAGGTTATTAGTTTATTTAATGTATGTCAGCGAAAAGCATTTTTAGCCAAAAGCAGATGCATTAAAGAAGATGCTAAACTGTTTTTCTCTGTTTATTAAGGACGAGTGGAAGCCAGGGCCTAACAAGTGTCTTTCACAGGAAATAATTAAACAAAAATGACGATTAATCAAAAGAAACAGTATTTATCACTGAAGCAAATCTGAATATACTTTAGAGGTGCTTATTTATTCAAAACAGTTGTCAAATTAATAATAAAGTAAGTTTATTGACCTCAGTTTGGAGAAAAGGAGATTAGTTCTGCCTGGACTAACAAACTAACGATCAGCTTCAGTCTCTATCGTTTCAGGTATTAGTTTTATGTCAAACAGCTGAACTATTTATTTTATATATATGATATTGTCTAAGTTTGATTATTTAAAGAAATTTGGGTATTTGCTAAACTTGGGCATGTTCTATTAAACCCACTGATTGTTTCTTTTCTTACTGAATCTAAAAACTCAACTGCTTTTCTGCATTAACAGAAGACGCTGAAACGCATCAACAGTTCAGGATTTATTAAAATCTAATTGCAGTTTTTAAAAGCTGCGATGGCTGGATATTTTACAGGCAGCCGTAATTCTTAGAAAACAGTCCAAGACTGGAGAAGTGTGCGAAATGAGACGGATTTCGGTCGTTGTGTGTGAGAGTGTCAGTGTGCGTGTGTCTCCTCTCATTAGCGGGCGGTGGCGTGCGGGAGCTCGTTACCTCAGAGCTGGCTGAGCATCAGGGCGCCGGTGCAGCTTCATTAAGCAACTGTGACATTTATCTGATCATTTCCCCGCGACGCATGTTCTTCCCCGTCTCCATGGCAACCGCAAATGCATATATATATATACACACACTCCGAGGCAGTCACACGGTCTCGCATAGACCCAGGCCTTTGAGCCAGTCACAGTTATTCATAGATACGAGCTCCATCAAAGCCGCCCCGCTGCCGCCCTGCAGCAGAGAAATATTGATAATGAATACGTGAAATGTGCTGTGTACAGTCTGCCGGAGCTGCACCTAATGTGGGTGGAAAACTGTTTATTGTGAAGTTCAAGTGATTCACAGGCAATATCGCACTCCCTCGTTTGGCTCGTACGGGTCTCCCGGGAGCCAGTTTACCTCGCTGCAAGTCACTCACAGAACAACTAAAAGTGTTCCAGATAATTCCGTCTCTACCGACCGACGCTCGCTTAGTTTGAGTGATTAATCCGCCGCACACCGTCGGTGGCAGACGGGATTCCTCTTGACTTGTGTGAGCTCGACTAAAACTGCTAATCTTGTTTGTGGTTTGATGCAGCAGCAGAAAACTTTCTGTTTGGTTGTTTCTGCTGGTCCCTTTTGTCTGTGTGTGAAACTGTATCCATGTTACATGAGAGTTCTTTATGGATTGACACTATATTGAAATGAAAAACGTGTTTGAAAGATTCAACATGGTTTCCATGTCCATGTGTAGAGACACTAAACACGACTGCACCACAGTGTTGCACATCTGCACGCTCACACATCTGTCCAATTAGTAACAACAAGGCAGATTTTCTGTTTAACAGAAAAGAAGTTGGAGTTTTGTCATGGTTTGACACTCAGTGTTGTCATGCAGCAGAATCTCATAGACAGTTACAGAAAATCGAATTTATATCACAACTTTATCCTGAATATGAAAAGATGTTAAGCTGTTGTGGCTGGAAATGTGTTGTTTACGTGTGATTTTAAGATTTGTTTTTGTGTGTTTTACACATGTAAAGAGCAGTAAGTCGAGGTTTTACTCTGAATGAGACAGTTACCTGTCTGCGTCACCTTTATAAACATAGGCAGAACATCTGCCTGGGAGCTGGTTAAGCAATCCTCAGGCTAAGGATATTTTGCAGGAAGGGCTCCTAAAAGATGACAAGACGCGCCGCGGCCATTCATATGAAGAGCAAAGTGATCGAAGTCAGTTAAACTTCACTGATTCCCATTTATTTATTTATTTGTTCGTTCGTTCGTTCGTTCGTTCGTTCGTTCGTTCGTTCGTTCGTTCGTTCGTTCGTTCGTTCGTTCGTTCGTTCGTTCGTTCGTTCGTTCGTTCGTTCGTTCGTTGGTTGGTTGGTTGGTTGGTTGGTTGATTGATTGATTGATTGATTGATTGATTGATTGATTGATTGATTGAAAACAACGTAATCCCACATTAGTCCCACATTGCTTATCCATCAGTCAGTCAGTCGTTTTCGTTACCTGCTTGTTCCTGTTCAGGGTCACAGAGCTGGTGTCAGTCATTGGGTGAGAGGCGGAGTTACACCTGGACAGGTCGCCAGTACATCACAGGGCCACACATAGATAGACAAAAAAGCAGTCACACTCACACAGAGGGACAATTTAAAGTTGTCAATGCGTGTCCATTGGTGATTGATTGATGATTAAAGATGTTAAATGATGATAATTTCTAATAGATTAATTAGGATTCATCTTATTTAATCCTTCCTGGATGCAGAGGCTCAGAGTCCTATGAAATATCAACATTTCTTACATAAACTCAGTCTTCCTGCATGAGTGTGTGTTTCAGAGCATTTCAGTGAATGCGTTGAGGTGTGTGTGCAGTTGACGTTGGTCACTGCACTTCCTAGGTCGGGGGGGCAACTGATGTTTCTCACTGTGCTTGTCAACAAGATTATGTTCACTGTGATGCCGTTGAACAAACCACAAACATCCTGCCAATGAGAGGAATGGTGCAGTTCAGCCACCGGAGAGTGCGTGCGTGTGTGTGTGTGTGTGTGTGTGTGTGTGTGTGTGTGTGTGAGCTTGGATTGCAGGGTTAAGGCAGTTGGAGAGGATGTGCGCTTTAGAGCAGAAACAGAAGGAAGAAGCAGCAGGGAGATCAGGGCAGCCATCCTGAACTGCAGCCCAAGTGTGAATGCATGTGTGATACGTGTAAATGCACGTGTGCCTGTTTTTTGATGGAGCTCACGCTGAGCTCTGAGCTGTGCTCACTGCTCGACCCGGCTCATCCGCACACGTTTTACCTGCTCAGCTCTTTCCTGCTGCAGGTTTCTGTCTTACTCCAGCTGTGAACAAGGGTGAGCAGAGGGGATAGCAGGCGGTTCAGATCGGTAGCTTGTTGCTGGCTCTGTTTTTTGGCATTCTGCCATTAAATCCACTCCTAAATCGTTAGATCCTGGTGGTTACATCACTTCAGATCGCTCCTAATCAGCCTAATCATTCTAACTTAAACCTGCTCTGGTGATTACTGAAACTACTAAAAACATCTACATTTTTAATCTAAAGATGTTTTTCAATTATTATAATAAATATTTAAGGACTGACTCAAAATGTGTTACATGATGGAATGAAATCACCAGTATTTATTTTTAAACAATGAAAATGAAATGTGAAGGCAGACACATTCACACAGCAGACGACCTTGTCTGTGTAAAAGTTGAAACATTGTTTCTGATTACTGTCGGACATTTATTCACCTGAAACGTTATGAAAACTGCAGATGGATTAAATAGATCTGTTCAAGCAGAGTTAAAGGGCATCTGTCTTCAAAATGAGAAACAGAGAATGAGATTTAAAAAGCTTCAATCTATAAAAAAAACATATTTTTCACATAGTATAGATGTATATTTTTAAAGAATTATCATAGAAACAACATGAGTTAAAAAGGTACGTTAAATAATGGTCTGCCATGTTGTGACATCATCAGGCAAACGTGTCTTGGCTCAGTGTGTGTTAGTGTGTACGTAAACATGGAGAGTAACTGAGAAGAATTAAATGTTTAAATGGCTAATAGTTAATGGTGTTTTGTCACAGTTCCACTCCCGTGAGAACCAGGACTGGACATCACTAGAGTCGTACCTGTCCTAAAACCCACAAGAGAATTAGCATGGTTCAGACACGTTACTGTCTCCTGTTAACTTCCCAAATCGTCTCTATAATAAGAAACTGTAAATAAAAACAAGCTATCTGAATCGTGCAGCTTTAGCGTAAACATTCCTGTTGTTTAACGTAAGTGTCAGATGTGTGAATAACACCCCTCAGCGGCAGCTTCAGAGACGTCTCCAGACACTTTACTTTGCAGTGTGGCGGAGCACGTATACGTGCACAGAGTCTGAGTGTAGATCAGCCCTCAGTCATGGCCTCTCTGCTGCAGGGAGACTGGAGTGATGGAAGCAATACTTAAGCCATTAAGGCAAACAATTGGCTCAAATTGAGAGGGAGAGATAGGAAAGAAGAGGAAGAAGAGGGAAAGAGGGAGGCAGATGGAGAGGCTGTGGCAGGAGTGGATCCACTCAACAACTTAATCCGAGCCCGAGGACACTCTCCTGCTGAGCTTCACACATTTCTACAAACATGTTCATGCACACACTAAAGCTCAGTGGGCCTTCAATAACACCTTGTCAGTCTTGGCCACAGGGGCGTTCATTCCTTCATAGTTCGAAGAGTCACCTACTTCCCAACCGTCCCTGATAAAGATACGGCGTGCAGTCTGCACAAGGCAGCTCTCTGAGCATTCATACGCCTTCCAGTGTGAAGCTCCTCATTGTCCTAACAGGCAGAGTGAAAGACGGGCAGTGTCCCGGACGAGGAAGGCGCTCCTCTGACACTAGTTATTGTATCACCCCCACACACACATGCACACACACACTCAGATACACACACCTCCCGTGAACTCGCTCAGTCCCACAAGCCTCACGCTGACAGCCAACAATAAGCGTTTGTCTCCAGTTATGCGCCCTCTTTCTGCGATTCTGCTTCCACACAAATATCAGCTGTGTGTGTGTGTGTGTGTGTGTGTGTGTGTGTGCGTCAGAGGTTGAAGGAATGATGTACTGCAGTCTGAACCCAACGACCGCCAACGCTTGTCCAGTTCAGTCGCCTTCATCGTTTAGGTGTCTAAACATCAGCCTGTAATAGACAACGCAACGATTTGCCGCCACCGCCGCCCTCCCTTCCCTACCTCCCTTCTTTCCTTTCCTCCCTGTCAGCCGCCACCCTCTGGACTCCCTCAGCACCGAGGCCCGAGCGATTTATCGGACAGCTTAGCGAGAAGCGGTTATTGCCCTGAAGACTGTTAGCACTGGTTTGGCTCGTTGACTCCTTCCTCAGTTCTGGCGTTTTTATTTGACATGTCCTTTAAGTCCTTTAAAGAATTGGGCGTTTCTGCTGAGCGCCTTGGCTCTTTCTGCAAAAGATGGATGGCCCGCGTTCAAAGGTCTGGATGTTTTTCCCTCCCTCCTAGTCTTTCTCTACATCTGTCTTAACCCCCCTCCCGTCCCTGCTTTCTCTGAGCTTTATAATGTGGCATTAGTGTTGTCAGCTAACCAAGCCTGGGATTTGTCTTTGTTTTGTTCTTGCCTCTTAAGATAATGCAATTTCTCTCTAATGCTGAGAATAACAAAAGGAAAGTAGAGCAATAAAGCAGCGTTGCCACTGACTTTGCTTTCATCAGAATGCTTCTTTCCTGTTTTAAATAGACCACAGGCTTTGATGGCAGTGGTTTTTTTTGATTGTCCCTAAACTATAGTCGTACTTTGTCCTGCTCGTGTCCATCAGGCCTTGCTGAAGAAATCCTTTATTCCTCTTTGCTGTTCTACAAAAAAAAAAATCAAGAGACCTGCTGGAGTTAGCATTCCAAACACATGGTCTGACAAGTATGTTTGCTGGAGATAAGTATTGTTGTTTTGCAGTGGAAAAAGGTGAAAGCACTTCACCTCCGTCTCATATGCATTCGGGTTGTTGAAATGTAACCAGACTGATCGGCGTGTAAGCATCTGTGCCCCGTTAGATGGCCTGGAGGAGGTTTACTGTACTGGCCCTGCAACCTAATCCCTCACACACAAAACGCCACATTAACATGCTGCACACAGACTCTCCAGCTTCCTTTCATGAACACAGACATCCACTCATGCGGCACGGTGGCCGGCACGTATCTCCACTTCTCACCGCGGCCTGTATCATGGATGGATTGTATATTTCACCTTAGTCACTGAGATGTGCAGCTCAGTCCTTCGGTTACAGACGCTCTGAAGGTCCGTTGCTGAATATCTACTGTCAAAAATCCACATTTAGAAATGTCAGTTTGTTAATGTGTCGGGTCAGTTTAAATAGAAGTTGTTAGCTGCAGGAATATCAGACTGTAACTGAAAGCTGGTTTGCTCAGCAGTAAGGAGCTGTTAGGAATTTGATTAGTTTTACTGAGTTTCACTGTCCCCGTGATGGGCTGAATAATGTTTTATTGATTTTTTTTTATTGTGGTTTGACTGAAGATGGGAGGGTGATATTAGTTTTGTGACTTTAATTAGAAACATTTGGCACATTTTCATGTTTTTACATGTAAATGGTCTCTGTTCACAGTTTGCTCTCATATTTGTTGAATGTTCCAATTAGCTGAAATAGTCCTGAAAACGTTGCTTCATGGATTCAGAGAATTTTCATTCTAAAGATTTTTTCTTAGCCACTTAACTCTGTAGAGTTTTGGACATTTTCCCCTTTTTATGGCTGTCTCAGATCTAATTCTATGCAATTATTTAAAATTACTGTAAGGTACAAGCTAGTAATTGATATAATTTTTCAGCATGGCCCAGACTATTTGAATATGTCTGCTGAAATGATGGCAGATGACACTGATGGAGATTGAAAAGGCCCTTTAGCTCGACTGACTGAAATGAGAAACCCGACTGAAACCTGCCTAGCAACAAGACTTGATGCGTCTGTGTCTGTTGTTTGATTTCTCTTTGAAGATATGTAGGTCTTAAAATAAATTCTAAAAACAAAATAATGGAAGTGTTTTTATGGTTTTGATTTGCTTTTCTAAACCCAGCTTACTTTTCCAATAAAAATCAACTCATATGCCAAAACAGACTGAAAACAACAGCCTAAAAAATATTATCAAACATGTTTCTGCTCAGTCCATCAGAAATATCATGCATTTTGATTTGTTAGTTAGCTAGTGCTACAGCTAGCTTCTGGTACAGTTGTTAGCACCTACAAACAAATGTTAAATGTTATGTAGATAAATATAGAATTTGAGACTGATGACAATGTAAGCGCTTATAAAACATTTTTCATGTGAGCAAATAAACATTTTAGAGACGAGAGTTGTTTTAAGATGGCTTGGTTCCGCTCAGATTAGCCATTAGCATGTCTGTCTGGTTTCTTCATACCGACATTCAACAAGGTATTAGTTTTCCATCACCTTTTCACAGGAACTAACTTTATAAGATCTCTTTATTGATTTTTAGATATGTTAGTAGCTACATCTGCTATATTTTTCTCAGCTTCTGTCAGATAAATTATCGTTAGCTATTGTGGATGTTTTAGCATCTTGGTGCTCCGTCTTTCTCTCCAGTTAGACTGATATCAGTGTTTGTTAGTGAATGCTTTGTGCATACGTGATCATCATTTGGCTTTTGTTCTGTCACAGAGTTCTGATTGACAGAACATACAAACAACATGTAACTGACATGGATGCTCCTCTGGAGAGACTCCAGTTCTTGAAACCCTCATGGAAACTTAATGTGTTTTTTAACGTGAATGTTTTTTTGTTTTTGCTCCAACAGTAACGGCACAGCTGGTAAGATGAACGGGGCGCTGGAGCATTCGGACCAGCCAGACCCGGACGCCATCAAGATGTTTGTGGGTCAGATCCCGCGCTCTTGGTCAGAGAAAGAGTTAAAGGAGCTGTTTGAGCCGTATGGAGCTGTTTACCAGATCAACATCCTCCGAGATCGCAGCCAGAACCCTCCACAGAGCAAAGGTACCGACACACACTCACTGAATCTCTGCTTATTCGGTTTCCTTCCTCAAACATCCGCACATTTTGTATGTTTGCAACTTTTACATCTGTGCTGCATCTTTTCTTTCACTCCTGAAGCCATGACGGTACTTTTTTGGGGAAAGTATAAATACAAACAGAGAACATCTGATGAATATCAATCCAAGCGATGGTCAGCGGCTCTGGTTTAAAGGCCAAGTCCCAGCTTGTTAATGTCTGAACAAATGATATATGTGAAAAATTACACAAGCAAGCATCCATTTTGAGCACCATTTGAGAACAAAGACTTGTACACGGTCAATTGTGCGAAAGCTGTGTGATTTGCAGCCATTTTCCTCTTCCAGTCTTTTTCTTTTCCTTTTTCTTCTTCTTTTTTTGATAAATTTGTGAAGTGTGAGAGCAAACAAAGGAGAAAATGGGCAGAAAATGGCACGGCCATATTAACAGGCGTCAGCCAGAGTGGGTGCTGATGACACTTGTGATGAAACATGGAAAGTGGGAGGAAAGAGTGACAGTAACAGGAAGAGAGACGTAGAGCTTTAATCCAACTAAAAAGCACATTTCAAGTTTCAGTTTCTCCTGAAACACAATATCTATCCAGTGGGTGGGCGGAGAAATAATGGTGTTGTTAACCTGTTAAACACTCATGGAATTAAATCAAGCTGTTACTATTTCTGAGCAGGTTTGTCTTAATGATGTTTGTTTGTACCTGATGCTGTTTAATGAAGAAAAGCATCACAAAATGTACAAGCAGATGAAATGTTACTATTCTTATTCTTATTATCCAGTCCAAGAAGTTTCCCAGTCATATGTGAAGAATTCAGAAGAGGATGAAATGTTGTTTTACAAAATTCTAAGTCTTTTACACCACTGCTGATTGTTGTGACATTATCTGCAGCTTTTTATGGAGGTTTTTATAAAGTTGTACAAACATAAATCTGCACATTTTGTCCAAACATTTACTCAGATTTAGATTTTTCTAAAAGAACCAAATCAAAGTATTTATCTAGTGCCTCATGATTAAGATTTTTTGTTGTGACACATTCATTAGCTACGTTTACATGCGCCAAATTTCCCCAATCTGATTAAAATCTTGGTTGATCGGAATTCCCAAATCCCTGTTTACATGGACACTAACTGAAATGATCTGATCATGCCATGAGTACACATGCACCAAGCACTCAATCAGGTTAAATGAGTTGAGCATGCGCACAGCGAGTTGTCTTTCCGGGGGAAGAAAAAAGAGTAAACAAACTCCGTCCTTTCTGCACGTCTTTCCCGCCCCATCGTGTGCTCGATCTGACTCACGTTATCCTCAATATGGACCTTCTGCAGGTGATTACCTTTATGTTTGGGTTTTTACTGATCGCATTAACCAAGCTAGAGGCTGAATACATATTACTACTGCTCCTCCACCACAGGAGAGGAGAGCAGGATGACAGGATGACTGCACCAGCAGACCACTTCTGTTTACTTCCCGCTATGTTTTCTACTTGGGTCTGCGAAAGCGGAAAGACGTCACGCTGAAGTTGTACGCATGCGCAGTGGGCTCTTTTCACCCTTTCTTTCCGAATGGGTGTATACATGCACGTCTATCCGAATGAAGATCGGACAAAACCACCCCTCTCGATCGGAAGTAAATTTCTTTCGGATCAGGCTGCATCGGATCAAAACATTCTGATTGACATGTTTACATGACGTCTTTTTGTTCCGATTGGGCGTTTATTCCGATTAAATGTGCCCATGTAAACGTAGCTACTGTTTATTTATCTATCATTGGGTTTCCCTTATTTAAATTTTCCATGATTGGATCTAATTTATTACCAGAAACGAAGAAAAATGAAGAAACTGGAAGTCACCTGAACAGGTTTGAGCTCTATAACAGAGTCTTAAAGGAGAACGCCCGTTTTTTGCAACTGGGGCCTTATTTATTCTGTGAGATGTGTTTTACTCGTCATCAGTGGTACTTTTTTGCGATTCGGATTCATCTCAGAGATGATAAGATGATAAGATTCACTTAGAAAAACTTTATAAATTGTCTTGTTTCTCTTTTCTAAGAACAGAAAAAAAAAATTCTACCAGAATGAAACAAAAAAATGACCATTTAAAAATAAACATTTCTATCAAGACAGTGACATTTTACATCAGCAGATTAACAAGGAAACACTTTTAAAAAAAAATCCAAAAAGACAGTCTCCCAATTGTAAGCACGGGAGTGTATGCATTATAATTAGAGTTCAGATTGTGCAAAAAAAAAAGTCCCCCCCCAGAAAACAAATAGATGATGTCTACAGCTGTGAACTCAACAAATGTCATTTAATGGAAAATCAGTTGATGATAAAACACATCTGTGTGAGAAATAAAACTGAACTGTTTAAATGTTCCTACAATGAACCCTGCCAGATGTTAACTTCACCATCCTTTACTCAGTTATGTGAAGACCAAGATTTTGCCCATTGTTAAGCACATTTCTATACCTCTATCCTGGTTCTACTGTTCTTTATTTTTTACTGACCTTGGTGTGTAGATGCTCAAAATGAGACTTCTCACCTTTCCTTTTCACAATAGAAGAGCTTCATTCTCTTGGATATTTGCAGAGTTTCACTGGAAACTAAATTCAAAGTATTTCTAAAATTCAGAGACAAATTTCTTTCAGGAATCAATTCAAATAATTTGTGTGTTGTATGTTTTGTCCTTTTGGGTGTTTTAGCCTTGAGTTGACTCCTCCTCCTTTTCTTTCCTCCATGAGGGTTTTCACGTGGGAGTCCCCACCCCCTTCAGCTCCCTCAAATCTCCTGCTCCATCTTCACTACCCTTGAAATGAGTTGTTTTCATGGCTGATGAGTCAAGAGCATCACTCATCGTTAGGATAAAAGAAACGCAGCCACCTCTCATGCCTTTCATTTTTCTCCTCCAAACCTTCTCCTTCTCCGTACGCCTCGTATTCTTTGCACCGTTTCTTTCTCTGTGCCGTGAGCTGGAGTGTATTGAGAGGAAATGTAGCATTTGATTGGGCTCTTGCAGGCCTTGTTATGTGCTGGCTTTGAGCATTGTTGTTGTTTTCACATAGTTAGGTAAGCTCTCTGCGTCTTCTCATGCATCAGCTGCCTCATCGGTGAATTTCACCAGTGTCGGGGGAAACTGTGGCCTCCTCTGCGTCCATCTGTATATCTTAAATTAACAACAATGTTGTTGGAAAAATATCTCTATTTGGGGCAAATGAGTCCACTTGGATGCCCTCATAGTGACCCAGGGACATTTTTCCACTTTTCTGTTTTTGTTTTTTTTTTCTTAAGAAGCTATTTGGATCGAAACAAGCTTGTTAGTTATACTGAGACGAAGTTTTAACGGCTGCAGCTGTAAAAAGACTTTTCGCTTGTTTCCTCCTTTCGGTTTGGTTCGCACACTCATTACCCGTCTTTTCAGTAAATCCAAAAAAGCACATGAACAGCAAAAAGATAAAAAGAGCACAACATGACGAACATTAATTGACTGCAAAAATCCTGAAAGATAAGTTCGTTCATTAAATTCTCACAAAACAAAACAAATCCTCGTTGAAGTCGGGTGAATTTGTCAGCTGTACAGAATCTTAATGAGTCAGAGCTTTCTCTCTTTTATTCTCTAATAGAAGGAAATTTGTTTGTTGTTCAGAAAATATAATAAAACCAAACCTGAAGATTTCTTGTTTTAGTTTTTTAAACAGTCACATTGATGTTGGTATCCAGTGTGTTTGCCTTTACTATATTTTATTGGTTCCACATGTGGTTTTTGTTGAACACGATTGCTGTAACTTTAACATTCAGCAGCAGAAAACGATCCCTTCAAACCTTAAATTTGATGGAAGGTTTCTCATTTGTGTGGTTCAGTGTCCCGCAGCTGTGAAAATGCTGATTTGCCCTGCCTATTACTGCAACGCCTGCACACAGGTTCCAATCCGTCTGCTGCAACGAGGAATTCCGTCTGCAGTTCTTTTAATAACACAGAAGTTATTATTTATGCAGCAAAAGAAAACTGAGGCGTTTGTCTGGAAACCAGCAGGTCCAAGAACCAAAAAACAAGAAAATAAATTCTGATTTATTTCTAATTTTTCATCAGTGCTGAACTATAAAATGAAAATAGAATGAAAGAATGTGAAAGAACTGTCAAGTACAACAGCAGAAGGCATTTCTCTTGATTCTGTTTGCACATAACTTTCTCAAACTTCACCGTATTTATAATTTACACAGATAAATAATAATTCCACTTCTATGAAGGAAAACTGAGATTAATATCAGTTATTTGTATCAGTTTCAAACATTGATGATAGAGATGAAGTTTATGAAAAAAAACACTAGATTTTAAAAGGAGGAGATGGATAATTGTTTGCAATCAAACAAGTATTTGTACATTGGTGGTCCAAAAGGAGGAACAAAAGGCTCTAAAGTGCCAAACTAAATCCCCCAGTAATCCATGGAACCAGTTCCAACTATAAGTAAACAGTTATCATCCTAATAAATACAAATTAGTCTTGTTCCTCTTGGTGATTAATCCAAAATGAACTCCAGTAATCTAAAAGAACTGGGCAAAGTTTTCAGTTTGCTTAGTCTGAAACTTTTACAGTTTAAAGACCCACTCAGATGAACATGTTCTTGTGTTATTTTTCTGATGCTAGAGGACATATCTTAATAAAATTAAGCTCAAAAATGCATTTCTGAGTGCATATGTGTTCAAATAACTGTGAATCAGTAGCAGATGCTAAAACGCCTCCAAAAAGAGTTGATTTGTGACATATAAAGCTCCTAGTTTGCTAGCGGTAGCACTAGCATAAACAGATAGCCCTCAGCAACAAGGAAGGGCGGGCGGATCCTCTGCACCAACGGTTACACCTACAGCGCAGAGCCAAATTGCTAATTAACTACTTCTGCTATGAAGAACCATGTCCTAGAAAACAGCACAGGTTGTGTGATTTGGTTAAAAACACCATGATTTAAAGACCACTGAGAACATTTCAAAATAGAGATGATCAGAGTGGGACTTTCAATCAATAGTAAAAACACTGAGTCATGTTTTTGGTTTGTTTGTTTTACGTATGTCATGTCTGTCAGAGCAGGGGCTCCTGAGTCTGAGATGCAAACATTTCTCATAAATAGATTAAAGCAATAAAATTGCTGTTTGTGTTTTAATACTCCTGTTTAAGATCATTTTAATTATCAGGACCACAAGGTCACTAGTCATTTCTATTGTTGTTTAGAAGCTGAAAAGTTTGAGAACCACTGTTCTACTGGCTAAAACTCAATCGAATTAGATTTAAAAATGACGAATCTCATTATAAGTTGGAATTTTAGTTTAGTCAACACCATGTGATTTCACTGAGCCAATTATCAGTCTGTTTTGAGGACAAACATGTTTTTTTAGTGTTTTTTAGTGTACATTTAATTCCAATTTCAACAGCTATAAATAAATGAACGATTAAATAAAAGACACTAACGGTATAACCAAAGATTCACTTGGAGCTTTTGCACATTTCCCAAATCAGACCAGTGAGGGGATATTTGTAGATCAGTGTAATCCACCAGTCTCATCATCATTGTCATCATTATCATCATCATGTGATGTCTGATGATGGTCTTAAGTACTTTTTTGAGAGGATGCCAAAGAGCCTTTAAAGGTCCAGTATCATGAAAAATCAACTTTTTGGAGCTTTTAACAATGTTGTGATGCTATTTCTTTATTTAAAAAACCTCCAGAGTGGTTTTTGGCTTAATTCGTGCATTCCCGAGTAATCCTCCTGAATCCTGCGCTCTGAGCAGCTGCTTTACTCGCTCATGTAAAACGGCTGAATTGAGCCCCTTTACGTCACACTGTCGTATCAGGAAGTTCCTGACCAATCCCTGCTGTCCCTGTAGTTGGTACGAGGTGAGCTGCGAGAGTCCAAAACAATTTGTCAGGAGCTCATCACGGCAGATGTCTAACCTACAGCCCAGAGTTCCCACACTTCAACCACCTGCTGCTCTTTATTAGCATGAGCTGCTAATAAAGACAACTCTACACTGCTAATCACACATCAGTATGACTCCAGCTTTACAGCTGAGCTCCACGTCACCGCAGCCCGTCCCACCACTGGATAAAAGACACAGTCACTCACCCTGCCAGCGCTCAGTCATACGTTCCGTTTGCCACGAGCTCCTGTTAGCCTCCGTGCTGCTTTATCCGCCTCATTAATCCAGCCTCAGACCTCAGACCTGTCCTGGTCGATCTCTCTCTCAGTCCGCATCGCTCACGGCTGCTGGTCTCGCAGTCGGCGACTACGGTCGCTGCCTCCAGAAACCCGCACCTCGCCTACGACCCGTCTCACTTCACCTGTCCGATCCCAGTCTTGGTGTCTTCTCCCGGGTCGGATCGCATCCAGTCGCAAGTGGACCGTCCTTCCCTCCAGATGCTCCTCACCACCAAGCGTCTTTTGACAAATTAGCACCTCCATTTTGTTATATTTCATTCTAAAAATATCTTGTTGAAAATGCGCATTTAGCTGCGAGAGTTACAGAAGTTTATTTAGTGTTTCTAAACAGACCAATCGCACTCACAGTTGGGAGGCGGGGTTTTAGGTAAACCGAACGTTTTTACTTCCTGGTCACAGAATAACTCGAGAATATAAGTTATATTTCAGGACAAATGAAGTGAATATAACTCAAGCAGTAAGGTTTTATCATATATGTGCCGATCCCGGACGTTGAAAACTGTAAAATAGCATGATACAGTCCCTTTAAGCAAACACGTCACTTTCTTAACATTTTATAGCACAAATACAATTTCATCTTTCAGAATATTAGATCATATATCAAAAATAAATATTGCAGAAGCTTTAACCTTGTTTCTGTTTAAAAAATAATCAATAGCAGAACATAATGTAGATGTAAACTTGGTTTATTTGATTGATTTCCCAGATTTTCATCTTAAAGCAGCATTATATCCTGCGGATTCCACGTGTGATCCACTTCGACCCGGGTTTGTGCGTTTAGGCTGAGTATGTGTGCATGTTTATGCTGACGAGGACAGTCCAGGGAATATGGCGGCACTTGTGTTGGTTTAATGTGTTTGGAGTTAATAACCAGATGACGGGATGAGCAGAGGAAGAAGATAGTGAGTGAGAAATGGAGCAATTTACCATTTTGTGCTGAAAGAGAGACAGAGATACAGAGAGAGATAAAGAGAGAATGAGACAAGGAGAGCCAGAGGGGTAAACAGAAAATGGTCCTCCTGCTAAAACACAACCGTAAGCTCCATGACGGGTGTGTTGCAGCGTGTGTGTATTTTGGCAGGAGTTGTGATATGTCATTTATCTTAATGATACAGCATGGCCCACACGAGCCACTGAGACACACGCAATAAGTTTAATGTCTTCATTAAGTGGCTCTATTCTGTACAAACTGAGCGTATGCACAACATGACCTGGAAATAATTCAAAAATACAATAAGAAAAGCCACAAGGGCCACTAATTATTTGGAACTTTTACTGAATGAAAACGTTATTATGACGGGGAGGGGGGACAATGCAGTCAATCTACAGGAAACAAAGATAAGCTGAGTGATTGTTTATGTTTCAATTTAAATTTAAAGAGAGAAAGATGTGAGTTTTAAAGGGATTTTGATTCTGGTTTGCAGAGTTGTGGATTACAGGAAGTGAGTATTTAAATTTGACTTGCCTGCAGGCTGAAGATACCCAGATAAGTTCAATTTTAAAACATGACCCATTAATAGTTAATAAAACTTTTATTTTAACAAACTGTACTAAGATGATCTGTTGTTTAAACCAAGCAGTGAGAACTAGACTCAGTTTGCGTTTTAGCAATCTGTTACTTTAAATATGAAATAAAGGTGTAATAAATTATCTTTTATAAATCAGACTTAGATTGAAATGTCACAGAAATTGATCTTTTCATTTTTTACTCACTAAAATTGGACTGTGAATGTCTATCTGAGTTTTAAAATGTTTAAACTGGTAAAACTACAGATTTATTTACCAGGAGACTTGAAATGTCTTATTAGTTGTTTTTTGCCTTATTTAATCAAAAATCGTTTTTCACAACCAAAACACTAGGTTTGGTTAAGGGATTGGCAAAACATACATTTTACTGGCTATACAGTTCTTTTTCTGGTTTACAGGATGAGAAGTCTAGTGGAATGTCCACATATGTTTGTCTGGGACACGGAAACGTGACTCAGATCCATCTCGAGCTGAATCAGTTCTGATCTGTTTGATGTTTTACCATAAGACTAGGACAAAGTTGTCAGAATCTCTCATTTTTAAGCCACTGTTACTGCTAGCAGCTGGTAAGCAGAGCTGAACAAAAAAACAAGAATAGGAACGAGCATGTTCTGTCAAATAGTACTCCTCCTGGCACTTCTAAAGAGAGACTTTCATCCCAAGAAGAAAGACAGCATCAGTCATGTCTTAAAATAACATGTTGGACTGACAAAGCCTTTGAGGGGTTGCAGAAATTATTACAGGTGTAGTGGAGGTGCTCCGGTGGCATTATAAAAGAACTATAAAGTCAATGATGTGTGGAGTGTTTAGTACTACTGTATAACCACAAATATTGATGTGCCCATAAAAGTAAAGTGTTCATTTCAAACCTGGTTATGATCTTTAATGGATGGATGAATGGATGGATGGATGGATGGATGGATGGATGGATGGATGGATGGATGGATGGATGGATGGATGGATGGATGGATGGATGGATGGATGATGGATGCAGGATGGATGATGGATGGATGGATGGATGGATGATGGATGCAGGATGGATGGATGGATGGATGGATGGATGGATGGATGGATGCAGGATGGATGGATGGATGGATGCAGGATGGATGGATGCAGGATGGATGGATGGATGCAGGATGGATGCAGGATGGATGGATGGAGTGCTGGATGGATGGATGGATGGATGGATGGATGGATGGATGGATGCAGGATGGATGGATGGATGCAGGATGGATGGATGGATGCAGGATGGATGGATGCAGGCTGGATGGA
>SSNP01000328.1:191228-196228 GCA_006937955.1 Pachypanchax playfairii | reverse complement strand
GGCCAGGCCAATTAGAGAGCGGCTGCAGGTGGATTTTAATGGGAGCTTCTGTGTGTAGGTGGATTTCAGCCCATCTTTGTGTCTTCTTCTTTGCGTGCTTCAGTGGCAGTGAGAGTTGCCTGGTTATGAGATAAAATTCAGAGCAGGACTCTCTCTCTTCCTCTCTCTCTCTCTCTCTCTCTCTCTCTCTCTCCCCCTCCCTCTCTCTCGCTACCCCTCCCTTGGAGTAATTTAAGATCGTCCAGAATTTGGCTTTGATTTTCAGAAAGTGCTCATGTTGTTTCTAGGGCGAGGGAAAGACTGTGGGATGATTTGGAAGGAGGGTGACATTGGTGCTTTTCCACCAAAGTAACCAGCGGATTGTGTAGATTTGTGAAGTGCTGCGAGCTGGACCGAGTCCTACGATAACAGGATTAGAGCGTCAGCCAAATGCCCGTCAGAGAGGCTGTATTGTTTGAAGTCGTCCGCTCATCCTCTCACTGTTTCAGCATCGGTAAATCAGTTCTTTATTTTGCTGTCAAATTCTGAATGTCCTCTCTGTCTGCTGTCACTCAGCAGCTCTTTGACACACATAAATTATACACATTACGGGGCATTTTTAAAGCTGCACCGGGAGCAAATAGAATCACTGAGTAGTGGGGGGGGGGCGCAGGATGTGATGGAGGATGTATCCCGTGCCACCCAGAGGCTGGTGTGAGCAATAATTGCTGTAGTTAATGTGGGTCAGCAGCTGAGTGGAACCCCGGGGGTCAAAAGAAATATGGCGGGAACGAGAAGCAACGAGAGTGACGGAGGGAGAAAAAGTGAGTCACTGTTAGTTCCTCACCTCAGGTGGAAGGGCTGGGGGTGAGGCTCTGTGATAAACCCCCACCACCTGCCTCGCTCTCCATTTTTAATAACCAAACCCCCGTTCTGCAGAACTGCAGGGCGTCCCCTCTTTTCACTCTGCTGTTTCAACCCCAAACTCCACGTTCTAACCCGGAGCGCTCGGAACGATCGCAGAGAAGATTTGAAGACTTTTAGCATTAAGAAATTATGCAAATTTTCCAGACTACAGATGCAGGATAATTTCATTCCCCCAAACTTCCAAATATTACTCTAATAAATCAGTTTGAGAGGGAAAGATATTCCTAGACTAACTGGATTATAAAATCTTCTTTATATATATGAAACTTCAAAAACTGTTGTTTTAAGGTGGTAAAACTGACTTTTAAAACCATTTTTTTTACTGCGTCTAAGATGAAAATCAGCAGTGGTAATATTTCAAAGGTAATTTGCATTAAAATCCATTTAGAGGCTGATAAGCAAGTTAAAGTTATATTATATTATAAAAAGTTCCCAAACAACCAGAATCAAGTCAAGTTTTCATTTTGGCTGCAACTTGTCTTAAATATTACAAAACAATGAAGTCTATAAACTTGTTTTCATCCCTGCAGATTCTACTTACCCTTTCTTAAAATTAACAAAATAAAAATTCCCAATTTTTAATGAATGAATAAATTCAGCAGCTTACTGTGTTAGAAGTCTCTAAAAATACAGATTTGTTGCAGAATCCATCAGTTTAACTTGGAGTTTTCAGCTTTAAACCTTCTTCATCCTCTCTGCTGTAAGAGTGTCATAATTTCAGGATCATCATCAGTCTCTGCAGGAAATTGGATTATTTGCTGCACAAAGGCGAGAAAAACATTTATTGACGGGGTGTTTTCAGTTCATACAGGTTGGTACTTTAGATTTATTTACCTTCTCCAGGTAAATAAAGAAGGTTTTATGTTTTGTTGGGCAGCATGTCGGCAGTGTTATATAAACTATAGCTTATACATTTCTGATTATTTATTTGTTTGCATGCAGGTGAGTTTAAACTTTGTTTTTCAGTTTGAAATGATTTGTTTCAATATGAAAAGATATTTGCTTGTGATGACAGCCTGTAGTTGAACCTGCTGAAATGTGAACGTGGTCAGAAGTTTGAAAGCGACAGTGATAGTCCAGGTTGAGCAGCTTGTCTCAACAAGTTTTCTGCTTCTCTGATGACTCAGACAATCTGCTGAGATTATTTCTTTCTACCCAGATGAAGCTTACGTGAGTTCACCCACTAAAAAAACGGACTCTTTTTCTTTCTTGTCAGTCTGTTTTTTTTTGCATTGAATTTCAAGAGTTAAACAACTTTGTAAAAGCAGGTGCTGACTTGACAGTTTTCATGTTTAACAGGAGAAAAAAAAAATCAGCAACTGGGTTTGAATTTCATCCCAAACTGACATTTTAAAAGGATTTCAGCTGAAATTGTGAACGACTTGATGTTTCTGCACTTTGCTGTTGTTTTATGTTCTAGTTATTATTATAAATCTCTTTTTTATAATTAGAGAAACAATATTCAAGAAAAGATAATGAACATACGTATTATGATGTCTGTTTTTTTTGGGGGGGGGGGGTTGCAGGCTGATTTGTCCTACTCATTTGGCAAAACACATCCAACACGTTTGTCGCCTTTACTTTTACTTCCTGTATATATTCAGGTGAAAAATCTGCCCATGTGTTTGTTTGAGATGTTTTAAAGAAGAATCACATCAACACATTTCTGCAGCGTTATAAAAACTAGGAATGCAGCGTTACCAATTTTTCAAATCAATACAATACTGATACTTGGATCTGAGTACTAGTAATAGTAATAGTAAAAGTAATAGTAATAGTAATAGTATACCGAGTATCAATTCTGATACTTCTATCACACAAACAATGCAATGAATTGGAAGACAGGTTTTATTTTCTTCTCTGCTTGTTACAACAAATGATGGTGAACTTGATAGAAAATAAAAATGACCAGAAGACTAAAATTTCAAGCGAAAAATAAACGATTTTTCTGAAATTATTGCAGAATTTCTACATTTTAGGTATTGGCTCATGCTATCGGTTACTTAAATGTACATTAGAATGATATCGGCCCTGATACCTGATACCAGTATCACTATCGGTGCATCCATAATAAATAAAAACATCTTGAGTTGCTGCACAAAAACTAGAAGAACTGTTTGAATAAGATGTTGTAAAGCAGCATCTGACTGTAAGATTCACCACGTTTATTTATTTCCGTACATGAATCATAAAGCCTCACTCTCATGCATAAATTTTATCATGTTCCTGAGATTAAATTTCCCTCCAGATCTTCAAAAAGTGTCTGGAAACCTTCTTAATTCAGTTCCTGTCATTGCTAAAGTCCAAGTGAGGCAACTTTAGGAGAACCTCTGGACTGATTTGAGACAAAGAGATTCAGGGTAAGTTGTGAACAAATACAGATACTTTGTGACTAAACTCAGAGAAGAAAAACTGCACTAATTGCAAATAGAAAGCTGAGTTTAGTTTTCGAGCTGTTCGTCCAGGTCGGGGTTTTCTTTAGTGCGAGTCGACTTTGTTGGTTTCACTTGTGATCTAAAAGGTTTCGTTCAGTTTTGACAGACCTGTGGGGAGTTTTCATTGATCCATTCAGGCCACACTTTATGTTCTTTACTTTTATTAAAATCACATGTGGTGCTTTAGTTTGAAGGTACAACGCCAGCCCTGCTGGGATACCAGGATTGAACCCGACGCTCCTGATTGGCTGCTTCCGTCTGCTTGTCGGGATCTGAAGTTGCTCTTCATGTGGAGCACATTCTCACTCTCAGAGCAGAAAGTGTCACACAGATACTTTTTCCAGCTGCAGGACTCGACTCTGTTCTGCTTCTCCCGCTTCTGCTGTTCGGTACTTTTCTTTGATTTGCGGCGCAGATAGTTGCCTCAAACAAGATTAGCTGACCATTAAACTTCCATCTCTGCTTGGAGGGGACTCCGCACTGTGGATATCTGAATCCACATCTGAATACAGAGATGGAACTTCTCTTCTGAATGGTTTGGGGGGGGTGAGCATTAGCACACAATGTTCTGATTTATAAACTGGATTGGTCCTCTGAGCTTCAGAAATGAAGCTGGTGTTTAGGAACTCCTTATGCAGTGTGCAAGGTTTGGCAGGTGTTTTGGGGGGTGGGGTGGGATGGGGGTGTCCTCAGTGATTCTGTCTGTAAAGGCGTTGATACAAACGAGGCCTCGTGAGACCCCTTAGGGAATTGGAGGGGGGGACTCAGAGTGGACGTTTCTGAATCCTGGAATATTTCTTGCATTTATATTTTATTGTCGTCCAGCTGGGTTGTTGCATTTATTGTTCATCCGTTGTCGTAGTTGTTTTCTATTTTCTGTGTTGGTAGATGTTAGAATCCAGCACCTTAAATAAACTGTCTGCGATGGGAAACCACAGAATGCAGATTAGATTTAGAAAAGAATCGGGGAACACGGGACTCAGACTAATTGAAGGTCTTTAATGCAGATTAGCTGCTGCTCCAGCTGAGATGACCCAACCACCTACTGTGTGGCAGGGGATGCTCGGATGTTATCTTTTAAATTAAGATTTCCCCTCCAAATAAAATACCAGAATGACTTAATTGTACAAAGGAAGTCTAAAGAAAGGGCACACAATCAGAAGAAGACAATGACGTTCAACTCAGGAATAAAACTCAGTGATACTTTTTGGAAAAATGATGCAGAATCAAAACATTCAAACAGAATTATGTCATGTAACAGCTCTGCAGCTGTTTTTCCTGTAACCATGGATTAGAGACACTGAGATGATTAAGGATACTATAAATTCAATGGGTTAGTGTGTATTTGCCTCTTTGTGAATCAGAAACTGATATGGCGTAAACAACCAGCGTCCAGACATGTTCTGGGCGGATTTGACATTTCGCACTGGGTATTTGCACTCTCAGCACATCACAACATCGCACAGGATGTTCTTCAAGGACACCTCAAGGGGTGAAAACTTTTTTCAGGTATAAAAGGTGAAAAGACCATCTAATTGAGCCTGAATTCACACCCATCAGCTCCTCAGCAGCTCGGCTGTTTCTAGCAGAAAAGATAAGGTTGACCTGTTGTTTAAGAGGGTAGACGTGTTGACAGAGACAGTTGGGGGGGGGGGGGGG
>SSNP01000328.1:168421-191218 GCA_006937955.1 Pachypanchax playfairii | reverse complement strand
GGGGGGGGGGGGGGGGGGGGGCTTCACTCAGTCAAAAGCCGCCTTCAGCAGCCATGAAGCATTTATGAACAGGCATTTCCCTCCTCTGCTCTCTATTCCACTCACAGCCTCCGTTTCCCCTCTCGCCTCCTCGAATCCTTCTTCTTTTTTTGTTGCACACACTTTGCCCTTCTTCCTCATGTCCTCTCCGCTTGTCTCACCCTTTCTGTTGCACACATACACACACCAGCTTCTAATAGATTTCTTCCTCTCACTCGGCGTTTGTGTGTGCACGTCTCTGGTGTGTGTTTTTTCAGAGTCCCTCTTCAACAACACAAGCAGAGTAAATCTCCTCGCTCTGAGCCCTCTCTGCCTCCAAGTAAATGTTTGTGCTGCAAGGAAAGACACACAAATTGATGGGAGAAGCATTTATGCCAGTCTGCAGCACTTTTTTGACACTTTTAAGCCTAAAGTGCAGCAGGGTTTGTCTGCAAACAGGAAGCTTGCATGCAGACAGCTTCTTCAGAAGTCTGTGTCACTCTTTGGTTTACTGCAGCGACTGTGCTGACTCTTAAACAGGTGGAACTGAAACACTGGGGCGAACATCTGTGTGTAAATGTGTGTGTGAGGTCCACTCTTCTGCTCTTTGATCCTCATTCTGACAGCCCACCACCTGGGACGATCCGCCACATGCCGCACGGCTCCCAGGACCCGGCCACGCCACGGGAATCACAACACGCAGCATCAGCTAGCACAGTCTTAACAGCCAACCCTCCTCCACACCATTATATGCCATCAGAATCGCTAATGCTACCGCTAACCTTCCCATGTACAGATATGCAGGGAAATGCCACTGGAATTATAATTCATGGTGTGCAGGCTGCAGCTCATACCATGTTATTGGAATTGCAAATCACACACGAGGGGGCAAAGCTTGAACACAGGTGCAATTGGAATTATAATGGAATTATAGAGTATAATCCTGAAGGAAAGCTAAAAGACCCCCGTCTGAATAACATCCACTTTGCACCAGGCACACAGGAAGTAAACAGTTTAAAGCTAATATTCCTGACAGTCATGAAGTCAGCTGAGGTACACTTCTGGATATATACATGTCAGTGTAATGATTAATAAACATCAGAATAATTCATATAATTTATTGCCCAGCTGGTCGCTAAAGCAGAAATCTGGAAGTTAGTGACCTGTGTGTTCACCATCTGAACGTAACAAAATCCTCCAGAGTCTCAAGACTTTGTTTTGATGGTGTAAACATTTTAATTTCCCGATTGCTTATCGAAATCCATAGAACTTCATAAACCTAAAAATTAGGGCTGTAATAATACATTATCCCACGATACGATGCGTATCTTGATACATTGCTCACGATACGATACATTAAAACTTTTCTTTGTTTTGCATTTTCAACAAAACAAAAGTCTCTGGATAATATTTATTTTGCTTTGTTTCTATGAGAATGGGTGAAACAAACTCACTCATTCACTGTTACATCAGTTTTTTAGTATTTTATTAGTATTAGCAAAACTAATATGTCACAAAATAAAATTCTTACTGAAAAAAATATGTAATAAGAATTATTTAATAAAGCTTCATGTATTATTAATAGTTGCTCATCACGGGAAGTCACTAATCCGCTTCGGAGTCTTTTTTTCCATGTTAGAGTGCATGTTGTCCCGCCTTGTGGTGGTCAGTGCAACACTATCGATATTGGACCTCACGATACGATACTGCTCACTGTATCTCGATATATCGGTGTATCGTTACAGCCCTACTAAAAATCTACCAGTTTTGAGCAATTGGTTCAAAAATATAAGAACATTTAATTGACTATGAACAACTGGTAGGAGTTAATAAAAAGAAACAAAGTGAAGGAGAACAAAACAAGGTTTAAAGTAACTACATTGTCTTTTATAATTAGGAATGTCAAAGTTTTGCCATCACTGAAAGTTTTGGAATCACTGTCTTTACACTGAATATGGTCCATAAGAAACAAAGACTGGAGCTGTCTGAGGAGCTGAAAGAGAAGATTTTAGATTTCTATCAGAGACCTGATGGGACAGTGCATCCAGCTGGGCGTGGCTTAGATCACTCAGAAAGTTGGTCTCAGTCAAAGATCATGAGTCCCCCAACAGCATAATAAGTCAGAATTGTGGGTTTCTTTAATGGGAGGATACCTATAGTTCTGTCCATGTCTGTATGTGGGTGCTAACACTTCAGCATAGAATAAAATCTGCTTTTACTAAATTACTTCCAACACAAGTTAAATTGTATAATTTCTATCCAGCTACTGCCTGACAGCTACGGCTTTTCATCCCACTGTTTTTACCCAGTAGAAGCTGTTTTGAAGCTCTTGGTGGTAAATTGACAGTTGAAGCTCTGAGTTTAGTGAAGTGACACGACGCGCTGTCTTTCACGTCGGGGGTCACAAAAGGAAACACTAAGCTGAGTGTTATCCCTGCTAATGCACCGGCACCACAGCATCCAGATCACAACACCAATCACGTTGCTGATGCTAGGCTAAGGGCCAACTATTCAACAGCTCCTGGCACCTGGAGGACATCACAGGAATTCAGATCCATTACACTCCCAGCTGCATCAAAGGGACTCTGGGATTCAGAGGCTAAACCTGCACCAGATGCTCACTGTTGGATTTCACTGAGATGCACTGCAGCGCAAGTGTCACCCGGGTTGACGCCTGCGATTCGGGCAACAAAAACCGCGACTAGTCCACCTCATTCACACTGATTTGATTTGTGTCATCAACACAATGGGGAGCACAACAAAGCAGATGTAAACAATGGCACACTGCTCATCTGGACAAATACATACACAGAAAATAAAATTAACAGACGGGCAAAACTGGAGGGAGCAGCTCCAAACACACAAACCTGCAGGAAATGGAGAGAAAATGCTGAAATCAGAGCAGAAACTCGCCTGATTATAGATTTTCAGCTCACTAATAAAGTCTACTCATGTCTCATGCAACATCAGTTTTAACCTTTAAACATGCAGGTTTTCCTTTAAATGTCCTGGACGCTGGAACAAATCTTCAATTAGCTTCAGATGACTGCTTTTAGACGATCGTGTTAAACATGCTTTGAGCTCATAAACACAGCAACAATAATCCTAATTCAGAATAACTTCTCCAAACCTTTCATAAAACCTAAACGAACCAAAAAAACAGTGTTTGCATGAGATAAATGAAAGTCACACCTCTGCGTCTGGCCCACACATAGTCCTGCTGGGTTTTTTCCTGACTGTGCAGCTTTTGCACAGTCAGGCTGCAGTTTTCAGCCCCACTCTGCAGGGATTACACACAGATTAATGAAAATGCAAAACTTTGCTCTCCTTTGAATCTGCACTACTTGCTGTGCACGTATTTTAAAGTAATTTTAAGAATCTTAAAAAGTTTTTAACTCTTCTGGTTTAAGTCTAATTGCTCATCTTTGTCCTCGTGTTGTTGGTTTTTTTTTTTTGCTTTGTTGTGACAATTACAGTTATAATAGAAACTCTATTTTTTAAAGACTCATATAAATCAAAGATTAAATGTGGCCCATTTGTGGAGCTAAAGGGGATTTTTAGCAGTTTATTGAAAAATTATTAATTTTATTTTACAAAAAAGCGAGTTGCAAGGTTGTGACAGCTCGATAGTATTTGAATGAAAGTGCACCCTCAGAAAGATTTAATAGCTGTTAAAACGTTTGTTTCTGACCAAATACATACTGCTGTTTGTTTCATCTGCAAATTACTGAGTCATAAATAGAAGCAGATAACCAAACAAGTAGAGACGAGCAATAAATACATAAATGAGTGCGTTCTGTTGTTAACGAGCGGTAAAGCAACTGTTTCAGTATTTAAGAGGAGAAGACGCTTCCTCCTTCTTTTGGTTGATCTTTTTTTTGTCGCCTTACTGGAGACTTGAGTCATCAGACTTTGAAACAAATCCAAAAACTTGAATGTTTTGTCCTTTTCCTTCCTTCCATCATTGACAGATGATGCCAGCCAGATAAACACGGAACGTGTTTTGAGTTGAACCTAACGCTGATCCCTCTGCTGTCTGTTTTCTTTCCCCAGGCTGCTGTTTTGTCACGTTTTACACAAGGAAAGCTGCTCTTGAAGCCCAGAATGCACTGCACAACATAAAGACCTTAACAGGGGTGAGTGTATGTCCTCGATTCTCCTCTAATCACACACTCGCAGCCGTACCCTGAGGCGGCTTTGCCCCGACCTGTATGTGTCTGTGTGATAACACAAGTGTGTTACATCACTGCTGCCATGATGCATTTGCAAGTGCAAGTGACTGATTGTGTGAGCAGGTGAGCAACTGACAGTCAGAGTTAGTTTGTGCTCTGACGTTGAAGTTACCTGATGGGAACGTGTTCTAAATAAACAGTCTTGTTTACATTCATTATGTAGGAAAACGATATCAGGTGTATCGCCAAGGCATGAAACTGTGCTGAAGATGTTTCTCCCTTTACACAGAAAAAAAACAAACATTTTGGGGTTTTTTGAACTGCGTAAAACCAAAAATTGTCTTCATAACCTGGTGGTAACACATGGAGAAATAAAAGTCTTTTATTGTGAAACACAAGTTGCAGTTGTTAAAATCCCAGACGATGTAACTACATTTGTACAAAAGCATAACTTTATTGATGGTTGTAAAACTTGGAGGCAAATTCATGAGAGTTTCTCCCCGATTCTCTAAAGTGAAGTAGTTCTGTTGTAAAAGCAGTTAATAATTTACTGGTTTGTATTAAAGCCCAGTGACACTGACCAATTTTACTGCTCAGTTTTTATGATAAAATTGAGATTTCATGAGTTTTTTTTAATATTTCACTTCAAAAACTTTTTCTTAAAAGGATAATAATCAACCATATTTTGTATTACTTTGCATAAAAAAGGTACTGCAACAACGCTTTTTTCATGTTTTGCTGGTTTTGTCTTGACCATATTGACGTTCTGTGTACCGGACATATTAATTAATGTAAACAAAAGGATCTAATATTGTTAAGAGAATCTCTAACATCACTCGTAAACGAAGCATTTGTTGAGATATTTGTGTTTCCATCTGGACAGATGTTTTTTTTGGCAACCAGAGAGGAAAATATCTGATTGAAAAATCAACTGGTGTGTAAATTATGACCACTATTATAAAATATTGCGCCATCTTGCAGAGCAAGAAGGGAAATGGACCTATTTCATGTTCCTGGTCCAGCAAGCGTCCACTTCTGCTCAGTGCATGTTGTTTACATGTCGGGCCTTCTGAGTGAAATGCAGCCCTCATTATTACTCCTGTTGTTTCAAATGGAACTGTTTGCTGTGACATGGGTCTATAGAGTGTCTGCAGTGTCTGGATACTGGCAGGACAAGCTGGATTTCTTGAATCCACGTCCCACCGGTTTTGCACAGCCCTGTTAATTGGTCATGAAACAAGTATGTAAAATTAGTTTTTCCTGCATATTCAGAGTTAGTCACTTATCCCTTATTGGAGGTGTGAAACTGCCCTGAGGATATATACAGCAGCAGGTTTAGGATTATGGAGACATGAAATCGCCTTCTACAGCTCTGTAACACCTTGTTTCTTCTTCTATCCTCTCTGGTCACCCTCCTCCTCAGACATGTCTCTCCTTCAGCATCTGGGCTTGTTCTGTTGGAGGCTTTTTGATGTCGGTACCTGGAGTTCTGTTTTTTCATTCAGAGAAAGACAAACTGGGATGAAGTCAGAATTTCCACTTTCACCATGAAAAATACAGAACTTCACTTTTTCAGATTTGTTTTTGTGCATTTTTGCCAAATTAATGACATTTTCTGTCAAATGAGACGACTAAATATTAGCAGAACTGTTCAAATGGCTTTCTTATTGACGGGCCAATGTCTTTAAAAAATTATATTTGATTTAGATTTTTAAAGTTGGATTGTAGATGTGCAGGTTTAATGACTGCCACATTCAAAGGAACAAAGGAACTTTGGATTTTTTACTTATTAAAAAATGCCAACAGAAGCGTAGTTTATATTAAAAACATGCTGATTCAACATAAATAATATGAAATAATATAATTTCATAGATTTTTATATAAGATGAGCTGAACTTAGATATTAATCTGCATAATATTATACAATAATATATAATATATTGTCAAAAATATCGTGATGCTGCTCCTAATGATTGAATTTATGTAACTTGCCAATCGCATGGACCAAGAACTGCCTTTATGAACATATATGAAGGAATGGGTTAAACTCCAGGGTGGTACTGAGATGGGATTTCACCTGCATGATAAACCAAGTTCTAAAATTCTTTTGGCACTAAATATTCCACAGTCAGCTGTTGGAGGGATTATAACAGAGTGGAAGCAGGTGGGAACAACAGCAGCTCAGCCATGAAGTGGTAGGTTACTTAAACTCAGAGCGAGGTCATCGCACCATGAGGTGAACAGCGAGGAGAACTTTGTAGCTGTCTGCAGAATCAGCAGCTTCAAACCTTCAAACTCTGTATCAGCTTCAGTTTAGCTGAAGGACAGAGTGCAGAAAGCTTCACTGAGAGGGTCTCCATGGCTGAGCAGCTGGATCTGAGTCCTTACAGCTAAGGAAGCGTCTTCTCTGGAGTGACACATCACACTTATCTGTGTAGCAATCTGATGGAAGAGTCTGTGTTCACCAGGGGGACAGTACATGTCTGACTGTATTGTACCATGTGAGGGAGAATAATAGTGTGGGATTGACCTTTGGGGGTTGGGCTCCACCCTTCTTGTTAAAGGAACTGTTAATGCTTCAGCACAAAGACATTTTAAACAATTTCATGCTCCTGACTTTGTGTGAACAGTTAGAAGGGCCCACAGTTCCAACATGGTTGCACACAAAGCAGGTCCATGAAGACATGGGTACAGAGTTCTGACCTTAGCTCCATTAAACTCTGTGAGCAAGACATTCTCAGTCAAATGTCCAAAAATTCCCAGGAACACAATCCTAAACCTTGTAGAGAGCCCAAGTTAGAGCTGCAAAGTTCCAACTTCATATTAAACTCTACAGATTAACAATAGGGGGTTCATAAAGTTCATGTGTGTGAAGGCAGATGAACAAATACTTTTGGCAATAAAAGAAAATATATATATATATATGATACATTATTATTTTTGGGGGAAATAGTCGTAAACTGTTAAAGTAATCTTACATGAGCTCAGCATGATCCATCAGTATGATGCATGTGCACAATTTTCCCTTTAAAAGGTAGTATAAATATTTATAGAAAAAAATGTTGGAAAAAACATCCAAAAACAGTCACATCCGATTGTTTTTGTTCCACTGTTTCATCCGTTAAGTTGTAGATAAGTTTTTTTAATCTAACATTTATTTCACATCAACAACCTAAAATTACCTAGAAAGATTAAAACAACTCAAGGGCACGTAGCCTGCTGGGAAGAAAAGAGAAAACATGACTGGAAACACCAGAATGACCTCCTCCATTCTTACAATGTTGACTTATATTGGCTTTGTAAACATGAACTTCCTGGTCAAATTACATTTTATTACCAAAAAAATCCACATTTCAAACAGCGGATTTGATTGGTTCCTTGTTGCTCTGGAGATTTTAGACTGCGGTAACTTGTCTTTGTTCGTGGTCAAACACATTCTGAGAGATGAGCATTAAAACTGTCCTCTATGAGGCAGATGACACTGATCAACAGCTCAATATGTGTAGTAATTAAACTTGCATCACATTCATCATGTCGGAGCCAGACAACTCTTATTTGCGGATATCAGATTGTCCCATATTGACTGACGAATACAGATTAAATGAAATATACAGCCGCATGAAGAGCAGTTGTAAATACAGTTGACTGTTAGACACAGACCTGCAAAACACTGAATCGATAGAGACATGATGATAGAGAATTGATGAGGCTGTGCAGGGTTTGTTCAGAATTTCTTTATTTCAAGCCTGCTCCACATCAGATCCAAATAAAACAAGTCTGAAAAGGTTACTGGGAGGGGCTGATCGCAAAAAAAAAAAAGTAATGAGGATGCAGAATTAATTGCTGGTTGAGACACGTGGAAACAAAAGCAGAACTCAGCTGCAGATTAGCAAAGGTGATCTGCAGATGGACAGGAAAAAGGTGGAGTAGAGCACTCCTACACGCCTGAGGGCGAAGCAATAAATGGGCAGCCGTTAAAAACCAATACCTGCTTATTAACTTTCCCACTCTCATGGCTTGTAAAAAGCCAGTGGAACAATGTTTGTATTGGCTCTCTTCCCCTTCATTGCCCTATCTCTCTTTCCAAACCCAAGGTCTTAACAGGGAGCGATGCAATCAGAGTGGAAAGGTGGATGTGGCCCAGATTGCACAAAAAGGACACTGGTATTGCCAGTGTTGAGCGGGAGCCATGTTGGTTTTGGGCAGACTGGCTGCAGTTTTTCTAAGGAGAGCAATAAAGTGTAGCTATGTGTGGTTTACATGATGAATCTGTCTGTATGGCTCTCAGAAAGGCGGCGGTAGAGATGAGAGAAACGCCTGAAGGTGACACTGCTTTGTGTCTTTCTACTTGTTCTCATCTCTTCACATTTCTCATTCCTTTCTCAGTTTCTGCTGATGATTTGTCAACCATCTGGTCAGTGCATATACACCAGATATGTGTCACTTTACTCAATCTAAAAATCTGCCTGTTTTCTTCAGGCCTGTCTTTCACAAGGTCACAAATCCAGAGCAGAAACTGGAAATTATTTGATAGAAACATTTGTTTTAACACTTTAGTTTTTGTTGGTTGGTTGGGGGGGTGTTGTCCTCTTTTTTTACTTGAAAAATTTAAAGCTGCTATACTTAATTTGCATAACAAATTAGCTTAACATATTTTTTTCA
The DNA here is from genome assembly GCA_006937955.1 of Pachypanchax playfairii. Classification (NCBI taxonomy): domain Eukaryota; kingdom Metazoa; phylum Chordata; class Actinopteri; order Cyprinodontiformes; family Aplocheilidae; genus Pachypanchax; species Pachypanchax playfairii. The sequence continues at coordinate 182,366 of SSNP01000328.1, read as the reverse complement.
TGCTCATTAAAAACGTTTTAACACAGCATGGAGAAAAATATGTTGTGAAGATTTAAAAAATAAATAAATAAATAAATAATTAAGTGGTTCTCCTGTATTTGTCTAAAAACATCAAACAATCAAATGGTTCGGTCCGAATAAGAATGATTGGACAGTCTCTCCAGCCATACGGACTTCCGCATTTTTTTTTGTTTCTGTGCTCCTAATAAACTGAGACATATTACGGCAGAACACCACTGCTGGGAGTGTTCACCGCTCTACCATGTCACAGCAGGAGAAACAGCCGCCGGCTGGTTCCGCGTCAGGTTCAGGACAAAGTAATAATTAATGTCAGTTGTTTGTAGTTATATTGTTTTTACTTACCGGTGATTCCACCATGTTGCGGTACTTGAATGAACAGTGTCTTGCACTCTGTCCTCTTCTGGGACTACACATGTTTCCAAACCAGGGGGGCGTGGCTTAGGAATTCTACCTGATGGGAGGGGCTGAAAGTTAAACTAAGTAATCTGAAACCAGGTATATCAGCTTTAAATAAATTAATAAATACCTTCTTGTACCTCGTGGTCCCAAATTAGCTTTAAACATTTTCATTGTGTGGATGGAATCTACTACTAGTTCTTGCTGCTTTTATCTCATTCATTTAGTTTCTGGCTCAGATAAACAGGTTTAGTTTTTGGATGTTTTCGGCACAAATTTAAAATCTAAAAATGATTTATTGAGCTTCACAGAACAACTGGTAAGAGATAGTGTATGCTAGCATGTTTATTGTATGTTTGCATTTGTTTGTATGCATTTTAAGGATTTTTTTGTTGTTGTTTTTTTACAGTAGGTTTTATAGACTTTAAAAGCACAAATATGTTGCATCAAGTCAAGAGAAATAGAAAAGAAAAATGGAAAGCAAATGTCTCACATTTATGCAAACAAATTATATATTTGCAACTGAAATAATTTTGTATTTTTACAGATTTGTACTAAATCATACAGTTTATACAAAGGCTCTTCAATCAATCCTAAAATCGATGTATTTTCTGCCTGCAGGCTGTTTTGTGTCTGGATGTCCGTGCTTTGGCAGAATACCTTCATCTTTCAGACAGTGTAATTGCTAACCATCATGAATCCAACCACTCTTGCGTTCAGTCAATAAAAGTACCTTTAGTTGGACTATTCTCTCTCAGTAATAACACCATCACTAGGCAGCACAACATCAAAATCAGCCGGTGGAAAAAAAAAATAATAATAATGAGTTTTCCACATGGCAAACACAAATAGTGTCCTTTCATTGAAGACAAATAGGCAAGATTGTTTCCCAAAGAACAGCAACAGCTTTCTCTGAAGTTCTTCCTAATGAGACGCTAATGAAGGTCGAGGGGGGTGGAGACAAAGTGGCTGTGTGTCTGTCTGCACATGTTGCCTGGAGAGCCATGTGTTCATCTCTCCAACTCTTAATAGCACTACTGAGCTCTAAATATGTTTTTTTTGCACCCATACACACACGCACAGCCTCTTCTATAACCATCTATCGTCTGAAAACATGCCCCGCACCCCTGGAGAGATTTAAAGCCATAAGACCCAACCCCCGCTGCACGGACTGATTCACGCTCCTGCATGGCTCTAACACACTTCACAGAAAAAATATGCCTCGGCAGAGTTTATGGTGTTTCTTTTTTTTTTTTATTTCCCCCTCCTGATCCACTCCAACACACACGCTGGGATGAACACAGCAACAACACACGGCGAGTTAAAAGCTGTCAGCCTGCCCGTCAGACAAGGTTGTTTTAGATTTTCCACTAAATTGAACTCTTTCATTAGTGGCTGACAGATGTCTAAATGCCCCACGTCTCCCCCGATAACCACCCACCCAGCACAAGACGCCCATCGAGAGGGCCGCAGGGCCGCTTGTTCCCCATCTGAAGCCTGGATGGAGGGGGGAGGGAAGGGTGGGGGCTAATCTAGGATGTGTCCTCCAGAGCGCCCTCTAGCTCGGACAACTTCACTCTTTTTATCCTTGTTTTCTTTCTTCTCTCTCTCCATCCCTTTCTCTCCTTTGTCCCGTCGAGTCCTTCTGTCTCCTTGTCCTCCACTTTCTCCTTTTCTTTATGAAAAAGATGAAAAGCTCTTTGATTTACAGTCAAGGATGTTTCTTTCTGACAGTAAGAGGGAAAGGAGGAGATGGGCAGAGAGAGGGGGAGCTTGATTAGGGTGATCACGTGTCCCGTCCTCCACGTGGGCGGATCAGAGCGTTTTTCCAGCTTGATAAGAAGCGTGGCGTGGGGCTCATTAAAAGCTACCATCACACCCAGACCACACACACACAGGTCCCCGTCTCCCTCACCTTTCTGCTGCTGAGATAATTAGCGACATTCCGCCGCCAGAATACAGGCCCAAGGTTGTGTGTTCACACAACCGAAGACACATCAAAGACTCTCATCAAAGAAAGCAGGATCTCACACAGGGTTGAGGTTTAAAAGCTGCAATTTACATTCCAAAGACAGAAGTCATTTAATCAGTCCATTATTATTTCATGTCAGTGGACAGAGCTGCAAACAGAAACACGGACTGGAAATGATAACGTGACATGAGAAATCCTGTTCTGTAAAGCAGAACGTCCTGTGGTCTTAAGAGTCTGACTGCTTCCTCACCGCAGGCCTGACGATCTACCAAAACTGTCAATTTTTTATAAAAACCAACTTCAAACACTCAAGATGACACATAATTTGCACAGCGAGTATTTCCTACTTTTGTAAAAACACCAGTTTAATGCAGGTTTTACTTTATTGATCAAAATGAAACTTTCTCAGTCAAATGGACAGTTTCATAAAAAGTCACATTTTTGTGCTTGATAGTAAACACCTGGGTGTCTAAACTCACTACAGTTAAAAGAAATGAGCAATAAAAACAAAAAAGTGTGTCACAAAATTATACTTATTACTTCCAAAATCAAGGATTGAAATCCTCACATCCCCATTTCATTTTGTTTCTCGTTTAGATCTGGCGTCCTAAAGGAGACGCTCCCAAGTGGTCCGTCATGCAGACGAGCTGTAAACAAGCCCCCAGTTTCTCCAAACTTATTTAAAAGGCAAATAAATGTGATGCCCAATCTGCCTGCTTTAAATATTCATTGGACTCTCTTGCTAGACTTTCCTCTGGAAGCTTTTCCATCTGTTTGGACCATCTAAGGAAACTGATGCAGGACGTCAGATTTCCTGTAACATATATTTGGTAGTAACTGTGTAAGTGATAATTCAGAGACTGGCAATGCTTTAGGTAATCTCACCTGCACAACCAGAGATTTAAAGTCGTTTAACTGTCTTTAACCTTCATTTAGATGTTGAAATACCCCGAGGTGGGGGGCCTCGTTTAACATGTAGCCTGTAAAGTCATCCTCACTGGGTTCCAGAGTTAAAACATTATCAAAAGTTAAGAATGAATCAAAAACAATCAGAAAAAAATATAATATTTTTAAAGGTCCTTTATCATGCAAAACCAACTTTTTAAACATGCTTGGATGTTATTTCATTATAAAAAAAAAAAAACTGATTTATTTCGCACATTTCTCAGTAATCCCCCTGAATCCTGCATGCGCTCTTAGCAGCTGCTCCACTCTCCTGGAAAACAACTGACTGTAACATAGTGATGTCACAATGTTACACCAGGACCTGCCTGGCGTGTCTGCGCTGCCCCTGCAGATTAAACACACACACCCCGAGCTGCCAGAGTCTGAAGCAAGACACTAAACACCACCGTTTGTAGTATTTTACTTTCGTAACATGTTTAAGTGAAAATGTTCATTTGGCTGTGAGAGTTACAGGATTTTATTCATCATTTTATTCAGGCAGCTCAAGGGGCAGCACTCAGGAGGAAGGGTCCTGGAGGAGAGATGGGATTTTAGGTAAACCAAGTGTTTTACTTCCTGGTCAGAGAATAACTTAAGAATATAAGTTATATTTTAGAACAAATTAAGACTATATAACAACAACAGTAACATTTTATCACACGTGCCTATGACAGACGTTGAAAGATGTAAAATAGCAGGATTCAGGACCTTTAAAGCTAAGCGAAGCAAAAATCAAGTTTTATACGACTTCAGAATCAGTCTGTGACCCAGTAAGGGTCCTTTAAAAAACAATTTGTTTGTGGGTAAAATATGTGAACTTAGCAATATCTGTGTTTGTGTGATTAAACTCTGCTGAACCGTCTGTTTAAGCTCTAAATAGCTTCTCAGCTTGATGTTTGTCACTTCAAATCATAAGTGAAACGTGTGGACTTTTAAAGGTTAACACAAGCTTTTAGTTTCCATTGATGGTTTTCCAAAAGAGATCTTGATTCATTTAACTCATTTTCAAAAATAGTCAATGAAAACTTCTAATAACAAGATTGTGGTTGTAAAGCAGGGAAAGTACAGACAGGTAGCGTCAGCTGTTTGTATCAGCTGCTTCCCGTTGGGTTCGTTAAAGTCATTCGTTAAAGTCAGGGGGAAGATGTTGCGTGCCAGCTCGTAAGTCGATTTGCGTTGTTTGTTCAAGCCCGTTACAGATATCGCTCCATCATAATGGATACCTCTGGTCAATGTTTAAGAAGCAGACAAGTCAGCAGCAGGCAGGAGAGATGAGGCAGCTCGTGGTGATTACAAACGAATTTACTCTTCAGCCTTTTTAAATATTTTTGGTAACTCACAGTGTCATTGATGAAACCTGACCTCCGTAACCACTTGAAACGCCCAAGGATATGAGAAACAGTTGGCGTTAAGCCCCAAAAAGTGTAAATACTGCGGTGTAGGATATTAAATTTACCTAGTAGTGTGGGTCATCAAACGTTCATGTGTTATAGCCTGGAGGATATTATGCAACAAGCTGAAGCTTAGACCTCAGACAAGTGGTTTGTAAAAAGGCTGTACGGAGACAGCTGACCAATAACTGTGTGTGTCCTCCTCTTCACATTGCAGTCTATGAAAAACAACTGTTGTTCATTTATCACAAACACCACACACACACACACACACACAACAGTGTCATTACAGAGGCTCATTATCGAAATCAATTCAATTAAAGGCTGTAATTGCTGCAGTGAAACGCAAATGCTGTCGCAGACGTAGCTGAAGGAAGGCGAACCTCATCGATGCGTCCGACTCCACGGTGCACACGAACATATTCAAGAGCAGAAAAAAAATAATTCCTCGTTTTAAATGAGCTTCTTTAACCCCTCGTTTCTCTGCAAGTTGGTGGCACCGATTAAAGATATTGATTTGTGAGGAAAGGGGAAGAAAAAGAGGGAGAGGATGTTTTAAATGACGGCTAACTATGTTAAACATTTAGAGGAGTTCATGCAGAGGCGGCACTTTGTGGCTAATACCGGATCACTCAGTCATTCTGCTCACACTCACATTGGGTTAATTGTTTACCAAACTAAATGGAGTGGAAATAATTAAGACTAACTCTGCCGCTAACACAAAGGATATTGTAAAGGACATTTTGATTTATACATGTTTGTTTTCGATGAAATGCTTTTCATCTCTGTCAAGGTGTTTGACACAGGTATGTGTGTGATAAAGAAGTGAAAGTCACCTGAGGTTTGTGTGTGTGCGCGTGTTTTATGAAGTACAATTAAGGCTGTTGATAAGAAGTCATCAAGAAAAATTCCTCAAGGGCCTGAATTTTGTAGTCAAATTAACTTTTTAAATAATTTAAGGCACCATAACAAACATTTTCATTCTTTTTATTTTCTTTTGTTTGTTTGTTAAATTAAAAAACATATGTTTGGAAGGGTTTTGTTGTGAGTTTGAACGTTAAAGGTAAAGTATGTAAGAATTAGACCTTGTTGTCAAATCCAAGTCCAAATTTCTGTTGAGTTGCCAGTTCTGATGTTGATCCTCGTTTTGTTTCTCTTGTATTTGTTCAATTTTTGGGAATGTCTGAAGGTCTATTTGTACAGCGTTGAGTTTTCCTAAGTGCATTTGAACGCCCCATTACAAGCAGCTCATCTGCTCAGGTGGAAGGATGTGGTGGTTTCTTACTTTTTGCTGCTGCTTGTTGTGGTATTACAGCTGCTTGTGTTGAAGACTTGGCAGCCTTGCAGACTCACATGTGATTCATTATGGAACCAGGAAGTCTGGACGTGTAAATAATGATTCTGGTCCGGGCTAGCTTTATTAAAATGACAGAAACTAGTGACCACCCAGCCGACTGAGATCCAGATCTGTTACAATGTGACTTTATTTTCAACATCAGTGGGATTTTAGACTGTTGTGTGAGTATTTACCTGTAAAATTCTTACATACTGTACTTTTAATGTTAAAAATGAAAATCACAATCAGTGCTTTTGTTAAAAAAAACTACATTTGAGTTATCTTTACTCTAGAAAATTAACTTACTGCTATATTAGCATAGAAACGGAAAGATATTTCTTAATTCCAACAAATTGTATTCACTGAACTTGTGCTTTACATTTGAAACACTTTCACAAGATGCTAACTTTGCAACAGTGGCTAATCTGTTTGCTCATCATTGTTTTGTGCATTGTCTCTAAATTGTTTGCTTTTGTGCTTGTTAGCCTAGCGTACCAGCCACAGATGAAGCATTCCCCTTTTTACATTTCTGTAGAACATATTAAAAAATTGGTGAAATCAGTTTAACTGTCATTTTAAAAGTACCTAGAAATACATGTTTGCGTTGTAGAGGCTTTGATTTTCTGGTATCAAGATGAGGGAATCGGTATTCATCTGCTAATATAATTCACAATGTATAAAAGCTAATTTTGCACAAGACTAATCTCTCTAGGTCTTACATGATGACCAGTTTTTTGTCTTTCCAAACATCTTAGTAAAATATTTGAAATTCTTTTTTGTAGTTTATATTTAATTTAGCTAAAAATTGCAAAACATTGCAAAAATGGTTGCTAGTTTGCTAGTTCTTTGACCAAATACAAATAGTTTCCATTAAAAACTTGTAGAAGATTTTAAATTCTGCTTATTGTCAGTATAAGAAGTATTAAAATGCTAATAGGTGTGAGGCTAATATTACAAGTTCAAAGGTTAATTAAATTAGGATTCATGAGCCAAATAAAATGGTACAACCACCTCCAAAATCTAACCAATATTAAATCAGTCTCAGTAGGATTGGGTTCGACATCAGCATCGTGTTGTTTTAATTTTGAATTGCTGCAGGCACTTATTTTAATCTAGGCTCAAGCAACAAATATTTTTCAACTTATAACACTTAATGTTATACAAATGTTAGAAACAATAACCTTAAGACAAATAAATACATGTATTAGAAAGATTTCATAGTTGTGGAATTTTCAATATATTTTTATAAAACATTTAAATCTTGGAAATGTCTTCTTTATAAGGAGATAATAGAAAAGTGAAAGTGATTATTTTGATTGAGTGTTTTGGAGAAACCTTTTCTCCGTCTTCTCCATCATCGTGATGATCACTGTCTGGAGGTCATACGTGTGTTTTTCCGCCTTGGCGGGTGCTTTTGTCCCCTTTAAGGTGTGACTGTCTGTCTGTCTGTTTGTGTGTGTGTTTGTGTGTGGCCAGTCGTATGGTCTCAGCCATCAATATTGAATCCTGACTGTGAGGGCCATCTGTCTGACTTTGACCCAGCGGCTCACCGTCACACCTTCAGTAAGGAGGGAGGAGAAGGAGTGTGCTGTCCCCGTCTGTTCACCTGAAAATCTGAGTGAGTCTCACACAGGGATGAAAAGTGTGTGTGGAGCTCTACCTTTTGGCAGACAGTTTCTAGTCTGGGCTTGATTTGAGGGTGCTGGCAGAGTGTGCACAGATGCACGCCGTCATGGTATTCCCAGCATGCACCTTGAGTTAGTCCTCTGGCTCCAACACTGGCCAACCTCTGACCTTTTAAGCACAGGTTGATTGCTGGAAGACATCCGGAGCGTTTAGAGTGGCCAGATGCAGTTGATGAGGAAGTTCGGAGGGGGGAGGGCTGATTAAAGAGGCTGTCTTATCACTGGAAGGTCACAGTATCCATCCTGACTGCACTCTGAGTCCTCCGGTGAAGATCTGATGGGTTCACTCTGACTAAAAGATCGGTGTGTGATTGGATGAGTTCATCTTACTTAACTACAGCCATGACAAATGAAACTGCTTCAGTCTTTTCTCACTCTTCATTACAAAGTGTTAGCTGAAAAATCTTCTCAGCTTGTGCTTTTTTTCTATGTTCTCTGTTTACCTTAAAACCTTAAAGACCCACCCCGTGTTGTTAACATGTTCTTGTTGCATTTTTTTTCATGCTAGAGGACATGTCTTAAGAAAATGAAGCTCAAAATTACATTTCTGAGTATTTCTGTCTTCAAATTGCTGTCAATCACATGCAAAATTTTGTCTAAAAGAGACTGAATTTGGGACATTGAAAATCAAATGGGCGGGGCCACAAGCACCTGCTCCAAGCTAGCATGAACAGAGAGCTCTCAGTGACGTGGAGGGGCGGGAGATCCTCCATGCCAGTGGTTCCTCCCACAGTTCAGAGGTGAATTTCTAATGCGCTACTGCCACTATGCAGAAACTACTTAGGTTTTGTGATTTTTGGTAAAAACATCATCATCATAATTTAAAGACCACTGAGATGCTTTAAAATATCTCAAAAGATGATTGGAGAGGGTCTTTAAAGACTCAACAAGCAGCTTAATGAAGAAAAATGATGCTAAATGTATGTCGTTCAGCTGAAATTACTCAAAATTGTAAACATACATTATATACTGCTAAAAAAATAAAGGGAACACTTAAACAACACGATGTATCACACTTCTGTGAAATCAAACCACTCACATGCTGTTGTGCAAATGAAATGAACAACAGAATTATAGGAAATTAGCAAGACATCTTCAATAAAGGAGGTTCTGCAGGTGGTGACCACAGACTGCTTCTCACTTTCTACTTTCTGGCTGATGTTTTGGTCATTTTGAATGCTGGTGGTGCTTCACTCTGGTGGGAGCATGAGACGGAGTCTACAACCAAAACGGGTAGTGCAGCTGATCCACGATGGCACATCAATGTGAGCTGTGGCAAGAAGGTTTGTTGTGTCTGTCAGCGTAGTCTCCATAGCGTAGAGGCACTACCAGGAGACAGGCCAGTACATCAGGAGATGTGGAGGAGCCCGTATAAGGACAGCAACCCCGCAGCAGGATCTCTACCACCACCTTTGTGGAGCTGCCAGAGTCCTGCAGAATGACCTCCAGTAATGTGTCTGCTCAAATAGTCAGAAAGAGACGACATGATGGTGGTATGAGGCCTGACGTCCACAGGTGAGGGTTCTGCTTACAGCCCTGTGCTCTTCACAGATTCACAGATGAACGCAGGTTCACACTGAGGTCATGTGACAGAGTCTGTAGACACTGTGGAGAATGGTTTGGCAGTGGGAGGGGGGTGCGGCACATCCCTCCATGTGCTCACCAGAGGTAGTCTGACTACCTTAAGGTACTGAGATGAGATCCCCAGACCCCTTATGAGACCACATGCTGGTGCAGTTGGTCCTGGTTCCTCCTAATGCAGGACAATACTAGACCTCATGTGGCTGGAGTGTGTCAGCAGTTCCTTCTAGACAAAGGCATTGATGCTATAGACTGGCCCCGCCCCTTCCCTAGACCTGAATCCAACTGAGCACATCTGGGACATCATGTCTCCCTCCATCTGGGACATCATGTCTCCCTCCATCCACCAACACCACGTTGCACCACAGACTGTCCAGGAGTTGGTGGATGCTTTAGTCCAGGTCTGGGAGGAGATCCTTCAGGAGACCTTCCACCACCTCATCAGGAGCTGCCCAGGTGTTTTAGAGGGGTCATACAGTCATGTGGAGGCCACGCCCACTACTGAGTCTCATTTTGACTTGCTTTAAGGACGTTACATCAAAGTTGGATCAGCCTGAAGTTTTTACACTTTCATTTTGTCTGTGACTCCAAACCCAGACCTCCTAGTGTCGATGCATCTGATTTATATTGATCATTTTTGTGTAATTTTTCTGTCACACATTCAACAATATAAAGAACAAAGTGTTTATTAAGAATATTTCATTCCTTTAGATCTAGAATGTCTTTTTTTTAGCAGTGTCTGATACACGTTTTGGAATTTTTTCAGTGCTGGGAAGTTTTATTGGCCTCAGAGGTTTTTTTCTTTGATTATCATGAACTTCAGTGCTTCCTGTATGTTTGTGGTTCAACACTCTGTCAGCTTCAATCTCCCAGCAGATTAAAACCAGTTCATGATTATGTGAGTGTCCTGTGAGGTGCCTGATGGGACATTCATGACTTCCTTGTTCAGACTGGGATCTGAAGGTTCAGAGTTTTTATTTATAGAACATTTAGTTTCTGATTGGATCAACTTGTTCATGGTAAACGTGATCGGGTCATGGTGCCACCAAAACTGGCTGTATTCAAGCTGCAGGAAGAACAGACACCTCCAGGTTCAGGCTTCTGGTTTGCAGGGTCTCTCATGACTCACTGCTGGACTCAGAATATTCAAGGAAAATATGCAGCAACTGTGTGACTGGAGATCCACTGCAGAGTATCACAGTAACACCAGAGAGAGACCTCACCAACATTTCAGGACATTTTGGAAACTCCCTGACAAATGATGTTTGCTGTTTGTTCCCAACAGTCACATCCCAGAATTTAACCCTCTATCAGTCCTGATTTCACTTTTAAATTACTACAATTTAATATTAAAAATAAAAATGTCAAAAATGGTTCTTTAAAGTCAAACAGAAAATAAGTAAATAAATAAAGTGTCAGACAGTGCTGCGTGTCAGACTCAGGACCGCTGCTTGTTAATTACACGCCTCCAGTCCAAATAGATGTCTGCATTTAGTAAAGGTCAGTTAAAAAAATAATTTGGACAAAATTCTGACCTTTAACTGTCAAGTTCTTTGTGTTTTCAACTGAACAGAATTTTTTGCTTGGAACTTAGTGGATCAGCTGTTTATCTCAGTAACAGATATTAAAGAGCAGAAGCTCATTTTAACTGATACAACATAATATCAGCAACCCAAGAACAACAAATCCAGATAAACGAAGCTCTTTATTATGTATTAAAAATAACGCACGGCGTCGCATCGATTGTAGAGCAGCTATTCTTCTCAGCAATGTCGTTCTTAAACAGCAACAGCACTCAGCGCCTCGTTATTACAAGTGTGAGCCGGGACTCAGGTTGCATATTAATATGTAAATTAAATCTTAATCGATTTTCAAAGGTATGAACTGAACATGTATTTTGCTGCAGCGCGACTCCGGCAGTCAGAGACGCTGTTTGCTGTAATAAGGCGACTCGAGTGTTTGGAAAATGACGGAAAGCAAATGGTGACACTTTACTTGGAGAGCACTGCAGATGCATCACGAGCGGATAATAAGCCCCTTAAAGCTCCGAGAAACTTTAACTTCATTACAATCAAACATCAGGAAATTGCATTCAGTTGGGCTTTGTGTTATTAACTGTACAGCTGCCCCGTAAAGCAGCTCGTTTCTCTTATTTTGAAAATCATGTTGTGATTAATTATCACGCAGTGGCTTCGAGTGCTTATGAAAATCGCTTCAATTAGCGATTTCCCTGAGAAACTAGCTGAGTTTGGGGCTCAGAAAGAAGATTTGGGGGAGGGGCAGAAGTAGGACTGAGCTGATGCAGCAGGTAAACAGGAAGCAGACCCCCCCACCCCACCACCCCCACCCTGCTGACGAGACACAGGGAACATGGGGAAGGTTTTGTCCTCTGCTGCTTTTTTATGAGTCTGAGCGCTGCGAGGACTTTCAGGAGTTTTGCCGGGTTCATGCTGAGTGCATAATGAATGGCAGACTGTGGCCGTGGGCCTGCCAGGCAAGAAGAAACAGCACTGTGGAATTGTGGGATAGCAGAGGAGAGTCTTGCTTTGTTGGTCTCGGCGGGAGCTTGCCAGGATCAAACATGTCGCTTCGCACTGGGCCTTCTGGTTAGACAGACCTGAGGAGGAGACGCCTGGAAACCAGACGTGGGTTTCTGGGTTGTACCCGTGCTGTGTGTGTGTGTGTGACAGTGTTTTTCAGGACTGAATGACGGCAGCGTGGCAGATGCTGTCAGGCCTTTTGTTTTTTTGCCTTTAGAGGACAGACTTTGAAATGAATTAACGAGAACTGACTTGATGTGACTTCCAGGTTTGCTTTGACATGACTTTCCTCCTTTTGATGTGGCATCGACCATCACAAAGCACGCAAACACACTCCCAGAAGCCTCCTCCATGTCCCTGCATCTGTCCTTCTGTTAGTGATACTGTAGTGAGACTCCAGCCTGAAGCCACGCTGAATATTTCTGTCTGTCCTGGAAGTTCTGACCCTTTTCCCTCTTCTTCTTCTCTTATGCCGCTTTCATGCATGGGCCGAATGGTGTCGGTACGGACCCGTTCCCACTTTGTTCATACTTGGCCGACCCCATCCAATCCCACCCTAACAGGCACCTTTTTTAGAACCGCTGGCTGTGTGGCCCAAGCAGGACCACACCTACTCGATGTCTACTCACCACACCTACCTATGTAGTGTTAACCACCTGGCAGTGTGCACGTGATGTGATGACACGGAATCGCGCCGATGGGATTTAACACGTCTCCTGCAACTCATGTTATTATTACTATTTTCACCTGATTTTTAACATGGCAACTACAAAAAGCAGAGCCATGACAAGGTGAAAAAACTCAAATGTGAGTACAGAGCGATCAAGAGCCTGCAACGGTCGGAGTGGAGCAGAGCCGACCACAAGTGATGGAAGTGGTTCCAGGACATGGATGCTTTTTATGGGGAAAGGAGAGTTGGGAGTGGTGATGGCAGCTGTAAGGGTGAGTTGTGATTTATTTCATGTGCTTTAAACACTTTGAAGCAGCTCACGAAAATCTCCTGTAGTGAACTTACAGTGTGCAGATGTGCTAGCTCTGTCGGCTAGCTCTTAGCCATCTGTGTTGTGGCTCCCGCGACATGCGGGAGACTGACGACCGCATTTCTATCTCTGTATCTGAGGTTGACGTCGGTGGTTTGATGGAGAAGATGTGGAATCGAAGACCGTGCTCCACACAGAAGTGAGCTACTCTGCAGAGAGGAAGGGAGACGTGACCGGGTGCTGCTGAGACTCTGTCTGCTTCTTTTTGTGAATAAATAAAATAAAAAGTGTGCAATAAAGTTTGCAGTGCTACAAAAACTTTATCAGTTTTTTCTTCTCTTTAATAACTGGTTATATCACTCAACTTGTAAGTTGTTGGAGATTTTAAGGTTTTACAATGTTGATAAAAGGTCACAGGTCATGCTGCAGGAGTAAGTGAACTGAAAGTGACCTGGCCTGAATCAACACTTTTGTGTTTATCTTGGAAACCAGTTAGTTTACGACCTGTGACTGTTGTCCATCCAATTATGTGTTTGTTTACTACACTCTGACTTCATTATCTGACCCACACTTGTTTCCCTTCCTTGCTCCATCCAGACGGGAGGTGTCTTTGGTCTTGTCCCGCATCGACTACTTCAACTCTTTGCTGGCCGGTCTTCCGGCGTCCTCGGTTAAACCTCTGCAGATGATTCAGAACGCAGCAGCACGTCTGGTCTTCAACCAGCCCAAGAGGGCTCATGTCACTCCGCTGCTCATTTCCCTGCACTGGCTTCCAGTTGCAGCACGCATCAAATACAAAGCTCTGCTTCTGGCTTACCAGACTCTAACACACACAGCTCCTACTTACCTTCACTCCTTCATCCAAACCTACATTCCCACGCGTCAGCTACGCTCAGCCGCTGAAAGACGCCTAGCGCTTCCACCACAACGTGGCATGAGATCATGTTCCAAACTCTTCTCCTCTGTTGTCCCCCGATGGTGGAATGACCTACCAAACTCGGTCCGATCCTCAGAGTCGGCAGCTACTTTTAAGAGCAGACTTAAGACTCACCTCTTTAAAGAACACTTTCAGTCTTAATGTGGAATTGATTTATGATT
>SSNP01000328.1:116043-168411 GCA_006937955.1 Pachypanchax playfairii | reverse complement strand
TTTTGATACACTTGATGTATCAGCGTCGGAATTAAACTGGACTCCAAACTGTCCGCCTCCTTATATTTTTTTTTTCCTTCTCTTTGAATTCTTGCTTGTATGTTCTCTCAATGTAAGTCGCTTTGGATAAAAGCGTCTGCTAAATGACAGTAGTAGTAGTAATAAAAAGGCAATGCAAACGTGAAAACATCAGAATCGTCTCAACACCTTGGTTGGGCGTTCTCCTTTGCAAAGCTCATTGAAACCATACCTCTGTGTCTGACTGATGGTCTTTTTGATAGTTATTTAACTTAGGGGTATTAAAATATCCTAACATAAGTGATGCCATATTTAAGAATCTTTTGTTATTTGGTCACTTTTATTTTAAAGCAAATGCTTTTATTATGAAGCCAGTCAAGCTTCCTGTTTAACGTAATTGAAGGAAGCACGGCTAAAGAACAAATATTGTGTTTTTTACTCTACAATATAACAGCTCCATTCAGCCTTATTATAAGAAATATGTGGAGGCTACATGGGATTTGTGTAAGTAAAATCCCAGCAGCATGTTTTTATTTGGAGACGAATTTACGAGCGTGTTTTCAGAGTGAACTTGTTCTAGTTGTAACTAATTTAAACATTTTAGTAATGAAGAGGACAAGACAGACACAATATCAAAAACATCAAAAATTTATTTTTAGACTAAATGGTCGGACAGGTGCAGCATCAGAGATTTACTATTAGCTTTCCCACCCCGGTCTTCTGTATAATGTGCCGGTATGATGCAACGCAGCGCAGCCTCTTGTTGTTTACTAGTCTTGTGTCGCTTAAGAATTGCGTCACAGACCTCCATCATTGCTAAGGTAAACGAAACAGCCCACGCCCTCACCAACGTGCGCATTGCTCACGCCCATGGTGGCATTCCAGAGGCGAGTGTGTGAAGAAAACTAGACCGACACCATCCGACCCGACCCTAACCCGACACCATTCGGCCCATGTATGAAAGGGGCATTATATCTGCTCTCCTGAGGATGTCTCTGTCCTTTCCCTTTTTTTTTAGTTTTGTCTTTAAATCTGAATTTTTCTTTTCCTCCTCCACCTCTGACTGCCCCCATCAGGTAGGTTCTGGAACCAATCATCAGATGTGTGTGTGCATCTGGGACCGACCTGTGAGAAGAAGAAAAATATCAGAGTGAGGATGATAAGGGAGAGAGCAAGAAGAGAGGAGAGTTGGGATAAAGGTGTGTGATAGAATTGGAAGATCAAAGCCCTCTGTCACAGCATGACTGAGCCCAGGGGCGTAATGGGCGAGACGGGACACATACACACTCCTACGGACACACACACCTACAGAAACACTCACTCACCGGCTGGTATTTGACTCTGAGTGTGATTGATACCGGGCTAGATTTGGAGAATCGCTGTCATTCGTCTCTCCGTAGATCAAACAGCCACATAATCTCCCATAAAGGAAAGAGAGATGGAGGGAATAAAAAGGGACAGAAAGGAGAGTTTGGAGGAGGTTGAGAGAGGTGACGGGTTCAGTCTGACTGGATTCAGACTGGCTGAAGTGTTTTCATGTTTTCCAACACCTAAAAACGCATCAGTGATCATAAACTACTTGTTCTGGAACATAAAGGGGCTCGAAACCCGTCCAGATCTGTAAACCGGATCAGCAATTCTGAAAACCAGGTGAGAAGGTTACAAACTGCCCAGTGGTTTCAGGGTCTATGCGTCAGAACCATCCTGTTCCATCTCCAACACCAGCTATCTCCTGATGTCGAAGACTGTTTGAATCCGAGACAGAAAGAAAAAAAGAGTTCCAGAAGTTCCTTAAAAAAACCTTAAATCTGTGTTAAATGTTGTAACCTGTTCTCTAAAGGTTGATCAAATGATCAAGACAGTTTGTTTGGCAGTACAATGTCATGTACCAGTTTGGATTTTTAGCAAAAAATCCTGTAATTCTATTGGAGCTGAAAATGACCAATCACAATCCACTTTGACTATATGATCTAAAACTGCTGGGACGTTTCTCCTCAGAAGTCTCCTCATTGTCAGCGATGCTGTTTTTGTATCGATAAAGTTCCAGCTGCACTTTTGTTGAATCTTCCCGTCAAACTCTTTTGCAAATAAAGCTAAATTAGGTTTATTGGATGGAATCTTATAGTATTGAAACTCCCCGGTGTGCATGTTCATGGAGATTTGTTCGGTTTCCTCATATTTCAATCATCTTTATCATTCAACCTTTGTCTTCTAGTTTCCAGATCAAACCTAGTTATTTTCATTTTTGAGTTTTTAATCAACTTTATTTCAGATAAAATCACATCTTTTCTGGTTATTGGGGTTAAATTTTCAGTTCAGTGTCAAGTAGATTCACTTCCTTTTGCTTGAGAGACCGATATCTGATAATTAAAAGATTGATAACATATTGATATTAATTTGTGGTTGATTAATAAGGATGAAAAGCAAAAACCTGATGGTTTTTATCTTCTTTTATCAGTCTGGAAATGGAAATAAAACAACTAAAAAATGTTCAGAAAAGTAAAACTGTAACTTCTCAGACTGTTTCTCATTGTCACAGTGAACTTTAGCTTCCTTTTAAAATCTATTTAAAACAGAATATAAATAAAGTTTCAACATTAGAGCACTTGATAATGCAGAATGTGTCTTCAGCAGGTTCCTGAGTGGATCCTGATGGTGGTGCTACTTCTGGACTGGGCTACAACCCCATCATGCAGTAACATGTTCCAGCTGCATCCTGAACCAGTGGGTGGGAACCTGTGGGTGTACATGGGAGGATTTCTGTAGGAACTTGCTGTTGACATGATAAAGTAGCAGAGGAGCATCTCAAGGATGCAGAATAAATGTTTAGAGAACGTTCAGAGTTAATGATCATCTTCACACAGACGTTTTCTGCAATCCAGCCACATTCAAAGAGGTTCTGGAGAGCGAATCAAAGACCTGGACCTGTGTGAATGATGAAAAATCTGGACAATGAGGTGTCGTTCTTCGGTTGTTGTCATCATTAAACGCCTGAGTTGTGAGACTAGACTGATACATTACAATCAGCTCAATATGCAAATGTATTTTGGGCTTTTTGTTTTTGATTGTTCGTCTTTGAATCTCTTGTTGACCTTAAGCATCAGAGGATCCTCAGAACTGCTTTCATAAGAAAAGAATAACATGTTGCTTTCATGATTACTAGAAACAAGAGTTTTAGAGATTTTTTTCTTTCATTAAAACTGGATAAACTGCATCATCATATTGTAGAAATTAAATGCAGCAACTCTGATGCTTTTTAGTTTGGCTTTGAATTTGGTATCAGCTTCTTTTGGGAGTGAGAAGTTATCTTATTTGGACTAGAGCAGACATCACTAACTAACTCTGGTGCATCTGTTTACTTATAGTGTCATAGTGGATCCTCTCTACGAGTATATAAGTCAGTCTTTTTAAGAGTTTTATTCTCCTAATACATTGTAATTGTGTTATTACATCATTTCTGATTCTCTGTTATCAATACTGAACACTGCTACCCGTGTTTACAGTCCAAATGACCACCGACAGATAATTGCACAGAATGCTTATATGCACCGAGGTCGTGCATATAACCGTCGTCCACTGTAAAAAAAAAATAAAGAAAAAAAGTGGACAATGGAAATGTGGAGTTTAATCTGCGATGTACAATCATTTTTATATAGAATTTACTTTCAACTGGAAGCACTAAACCAGCGTGTGCTCAGAAACGGTGGCACTTAATAAAAGTAGCAATGTAAAACACCAATACGACCAGATCCCGAGCCAGACACTCACTGCACAACAACCTTTTTCTTTAAGTGGCCCGCAGACATTTTAGTTGAACACCACTGGGCAAGAGGATGAAGGCAAAGAGATTTATGTACAACTAGAGTTCCAGATAAGTTGCAGCACTTCTTAAATTGTAAATAAAAACAGAACGCAGTGACTTGCACACCTGTGAATATTTAGAACCCATAAATCAGCTCATTTTGGCAGCAACACATCTCCAGAATGTTAGAACAGAAGCAACAAAAGGCTGGAAAAGTAACTGCACAACTCAAAAACAACTGACTGAGGAGCATTTAGAGAGGCAGAGCGTCTCAGATGTAAAGCTGAGCAGAGGTTCACCCGTCTGTCTCTAATACTTCAGTCTCTAAATGTAACACATAGTTGAAGTTCTACTGGAGGTAAAACAAGTTTATGAGATTTACAGATGATTACATCCTGTTTTTTTTTTTATTTTATTCTACATACAGAGGAACAACTTCTCAGGGTTTGGGGTTGAATTGGAAACCTGATAGGACAATAAGGATCGCTTCAATGTCTCATGAGGAAAAATGTTTCAGTATTTCCTCTTTCAAACTTCTCCTGAGAGAAGCTGAATCTTCTGGAGATGCTGTTGATTCTAACATCAGGTTTACAAACTGGAAAGTCTTAAAACTAACAGAAAAAAAGTAGAACAGGAGTTTGTTCCTGTCTTTGAGTTATGAAAATGAACTCTGGTTTAAAGATTGACAGCTTCGGTTTAAATGTAAATGAAGCAGCAACATTTTGATGTTTAAAGCCATTTTGTATTTTATCTCAACAATGATTGTTGTAATCACGGAATGAAGTGATTTTGGAGCAGATGGAGCTTGTTTTTTATAGCTGTTGTGTTATTTATAAGCTGTTTACAAGTCTTGAGTTTTTCCTTTTTACTTCTTATTTTTTCATCTCATTGTCCTTCATCAGGATCCTTCTCTTCATCACGTCCTTGTTCCTCTTCTTTCACTCCTACTTCTCTTCTTATGACTTCTTTTATGTTTCGATTCATGAACTTTTAGCCTCTGGGCTGACGTGTTTTTTGCAGCTTAGGATCCAAACAGAAACACCAAAGCAGTTGCTTCCATTGACATTTGCTGCTGAATGATACTCTGATTTCATTTGCACATGAGGGAGCTGAAGCATGCTGCGCGTCTGACTGTATTTATGCATGTGTCAAGGTGATATTTAATGGTTTGTTTTTGTCTCTGTTTTGTTTCCACAGATGCATCACCCCATTCAGATGAAACCTGCAGACAGTGAGAAATCGAATGGTGAGTGGCCCTCACACACAAACACAAGGACGTTGGTATGACACACATCAATGAGACGCAGAAAAAGAACCTGCTAGAAGGGAAATGTAGGATGATTTGTAAACGTTCCTGAGCTGCTCTGATTGACCTGATGAACTTATTGTCATGTTGAAGAAACCAGATTGAGGCAGTTTGATGTTTGTGACAGTGCTGCTAGAACAAACGTTACAACGTTCCTTCCTGACTCTGATACTCTGTTTAAAATCATCTTCCACCTAGCTGCTGCCATGTGATTGACTGAGTCTCCATTTGTTTTTCATTTTTTCTTCTTATTTGTAATAAATGATTCAAGTGTCTTGGAAAGAGGTCAGCTGAATTGTCATCTGAATTGTTTTAGTTTCGTTCTAAACCATTTTGAGACACACTGAAAAGGCATCTATATGACTGACACAAGCGCCCGTTTCCAAACTTTATTTTATCGATCCAGTTCTGAATTGATTTCCTTTATGGCTCGTCGTCTGTCCAATGGGATCGCTGTAAGGACGCTCCACAGGAAGTGTGTTTGTTTCTCTAAACAACGCGTCAGCCATTAATCTATATTCATGAACAGTGTGAATGTCTCTGTGTCTCTGCTGTCCACGCTGCGTTCCAACAGAACTGTGTTGTAATGAAACTCACAGAGTCTTTGTTTCCATATCGGCTCCTGAAGATTTTAGTAACTATAATTAAAACACTGAAGGAGCAAGTTTTTGGTTATTTTGCTCCAAACTTGCTGAGAACAAATCAAATGAAAATCAAGGCTGCAGAAACTGAAGCAGTGAAACAGGTAAAAACTTAGAAATTATAAGTGAAAACTGATTCAATGAGTTTTATGTTTATTAATTTGGCTATAATAGTCTAATCACTTTGAGAAAATGCTGTTTAACAGCTGATTTGTTCTTATTTTATGTTACTGTGTTCAGAACATTAAAGCTGTTTATGTCCGTTCTTCACTGTGAGAACGCTGAACATTTAAAGGAACATTTAACCCTTTTATTTTCATCATATTCTGCTCCGAGATGTGTTTACTTTTGACTGATAGAAGAATATTGCAGTATAAAAAGATCATGTTTATTCAGTTCAAGATTCACATGTATCAGTCTGTTTATGGAGATAAAATAAAATGTATAAAATTTATGGTTTATCTTAAAAGTTTGCTCTTTTGTTGGTGGTTTTAAAAGTGTAGTTTACTCCAAACATCCATCCAGGGACCAAAAACATTATATACCCATTTGACTTGGATCATTTCTTTGTAGTTTGTCCCTGTAAAATAAAATAAAATAAAATAAAATAAAATAAAATAAAATAAAATAAAATAAAATAAAATAAAATAAAATAAAATAAAATAAAATAAAATAAAATAAAATAAAATGAAAAAATAATATGTAATTAAAAAATGGTAAAATGACTGGAATTTTTAATAGATTATTATCAGATACAAAATGCATGGATATATTTTTTTGTTCCCTTTTGGGAAGGCGAGGGTAAAGGTATAGGTACAAGCATGGACGTAGTTTTAGGGGGGGACACAGGGGACATGGCCCCTGCACTTTTTCAGTTCCTCTTGTGTGATTGGCTGTTTCTGCTGTCACTCCCCCTTGCCTGTTTGCACACTGCAGACAGACAGACCGGTGTGGTGGCAAGCTAACCTGCGGTCAGGAGTGCTGTGCAACTGTCGTTTGGCCGGCGTTTGGGTTTATGATGTCAAAGAGAAAAAAAGGCGTCATAAGAGACTTTTTTAGAAGTCAAACTGTAAGTTACTCAAAGAATTGTGTTCCAGCCGTCCTTCAACACCTTCACGGGGTCCATAAAGCAGCATGTCCACCTTTATAGCCTCATCGTGTAAAAAAGCTCACAATAATCTTGAAACATGTATATAGTGTAAGTGCTGATAAATAAAATGTATTATTATTATCAAAAAGGTAAAAATACCATGTAAATTAATTTATGTTTATTTATCTAAACTCGTGATTATTGTGCAATTATATATATTTTTTAAAGGATAATATTACATAAATAGGCAAAATTTTTACTAAGTTGGTGTGATGTTGACTCAGGTAAAACACAGAATTGGGTGATAATGTTTGGCTACATGCTTTACAACCAGTCAAACCAAGGAAAATTGGGCTTAAAAGTAACAATAGAAAACTAAAAGAAACAATGGAGGACACAGTAAGCTGAAAGATTAGTTTTATGAAAAACACTTCTGTCCCCCCCCCCTCTGAAATCAAAATTTCTTCCATGGGTACAAGTAAAGGTATTTATAAAAAATATCATTTTTAAAATTAAAAAATAACCCATACTTGTTGCATTGCTACTGTTAAAAATGTCCACCTAAATCTAAATAACAAAAATGGTTTGTGTGTTCATAACAAATAAGAAATGTATAACCAACTTGTATTTAGGTAAAAAACAAAAATTAAATGTTTTGAAGTTGTTATTTAGTGAATAAATCTCATTTTCTGTGTTTTCTCATTCTGGGCAGTTTCTAAACATTATTATTCACCATGAAGCTCAAAGTTTTACCTGTTTAATAAAAGCAGAATCGTCCCAAATCGTTTTAAATCTGACCTAAGTCTACATGTCACACAAAAAACTTTATTCAGAGCTTCTTATTTATGAAAAATCTTCAAGTTTTTCAGCTGTCGTGACTTTTTAACATCCATCTTCAAATAAAGTTACTGTAATGAACAGTTCAGTACTTTAAATGGCCATCATTAATCCATTCAAACCAAAGTTACACAAGCTGCAGCTGCTTAGAAACCAAATAAAACATTTCAAATAAAATGAATGACTCCCTTTACAGTAACAGATGTATCATTATTTTGGTTGGATAACCAGGAGACCTCAGTTTGGACTGTTGTTTAACTTACTGAGCAAAAATAAAGATATCAGTGTCAGATGACAGAAATTTGGGCAAATTAAACCAAATTTATTTGCATGACTAAGTGGAATAAATACAAGTTTCAACAGTTTTGATGATCTGACCCTTACAGCCACGTAATTGTGCACAACGTGATAATGGCTGCTATAAAATCACAACTGTAAAATTAAAAAAGGGTCTGTTTTAATCTAGTAGTGGGAATTCATGATGGCATTTTACTTCTGGCTGCACTCCATCCATGACATGGGGGTCTGAAGTGAATTCTTCTTCCATCATCCGCTCCACTGAAATATGGCGCCTTCATAAGACACAACTGTCAATGTGACGATGGTGCAGCTTAATAAAGAAGCTCACAGCTGGAAGAGGGGAAATATAGAGTTCGTTGCACGATACATTTCCCTCCACTTAACTGTAATGACCTTTAATAAACTCCCTGCTTGATTTGCTTTAACAGTGACAAACGGCTGCAAAGACGTTCATTAGTTTAGTCGGGAATAAAAGAAAAACCAAGAGGTTTGGAGGGATTTTTGTTTTCCTTTAAACCTTCCTGATTATTATTCTGGTGCCTTTAAATGTGTTAAAACTCAGCATGAAGCTTCTCTGCATTTTTTCCCAGAATGCAAAGTTGACTCCAGATTATCCCAGTCATGAGTCTTATCACCCGCCTGCCTGCCGGCACGCCTCGTCCGTAACAGACAAACAGTCAATTGTAACGATATCTCCTCTCTTTGGTCTCGATCGACACAGAGTAAATTAATTACGTTGCTGTTAGACGTGTGGTAATCGTTCTCTGGAGTGATGCGCACACACAACATGCTGTGTACAAAGGAGTTAAAGCTTTTTGAAACAACACTTATCTCCGCAGCGTATCCCGATGGTTAGTTTTTTTTAAAACACACAAACAATTCAAACAGCAAAAATAAACAAGTGCACTATTGATTTCCCAGAGTGCAACCGGCCGCTTATCTCTTTCGCCTCGCGGTAAGAGCTGACAGTTTCCTCATTAAAAATGAATTGGATTAGCATTACATTCAACATTGGTGGGAAGACGTAAACACACATTGTTTCACTTTCAGTTGTTAACCCTGGAGCCGGCGCCCGTTCCTCGAGATTTCACCAAAGAGGGAGGGATTGTGTCAGCGTAGGGGAAAGACGGAAAGTCGGGAGGGAAAATGGAGGAGGTAGAGGAGGAGGAGAGGTTGAGGGAGGAAGAGCTGGAGAGTTGAAGTGATAATGAGGCATTGATCAGAGCTTCGCAGATGGCATGATGAAATACAAGAACTCTCTTTTCTTTTTTCTTTCTGTCATTCATTCTTGTTTCCTTCATTTTACAGTTGTTCTACTTGTTTCCTTTGTTTTCAAGTTTTATCATTTTGCTGTCTGTTTTATATATTCATATTTAAATTCTTATACAAAGTATAATTTTAAAGTTATGTTTATCAACCTAAACAACTACTGTTTTGCTCCTAATAAAGACAAAATTCAAGAATTCTCCTTTAAAAGGTTAAAAAGTTGTTTACCTCATTCATTGTCTCGTATATATATGTAGATTTTTGAGCTGCTTCAGTTTAGAAAAATCAAGTTGATTTTGACTGTATGAACAAGCTAATAACTTATCTGACTTAAATAATAACTAAAATAATCTAACCAAAAATGCCATCTTAAAATAAAACCCAATCTAAAACATTTCACTGTAATTAGGGACTGCAATAAGGAATGGAGGTCAATGCATTGCAAAGCAATGCATAGGTCTGCTCTGCAATGCACTGCGTTGGCCTCTATAATGCAATGCAATCCAATGCAACTGAAATGGCAGACCTATTTTTAGGGACTGCCATAATGAATGGCATTGCATTGCATTATGGAGACCAATGCCATTCAAATGGCAGACATATTATTTTACACCTCTAAATGGATGGATGGATGGATGGATGGATGGATGGATGGATGGATGGATGGATGGATGGATGGATAAAAGAGGATTATTTTGTTTTTTTAACGCACCGTCTCTCGATGGTCAAAGTTCATGCAACCCAAATGGAGTGACACACCCAGACAAATCATACATCAAAATGTCTGACTCATTAACAGGAAGTGTGGAATTACTTTTATTGGTGATCCGTGTTACCATGGTGAAACAGAATGCCAAAACCACCCCTAAAATAACCCCCAGCCCAAACCAGGTTATTACACGTATTATATATCAAACTGACCGGGTTGGATACCAAACGTGCACAATCATGGTTTCATGGTGTTTCGGTTTTCGTGTCGAAGTATCCTTGGGCAAGATACTGAACCCTGCAACTGATCCCTGGGCGCTGTTCAAGATGGCCGCCCTCTGCTCCTCACTTTACAGTGAGGAGGGGCCAAATGCAGAGACAAATTTATTCGTTAAGGATTAATATAGGAAATAAAAAATAAAAACACCTCTCATTGAAATTGAATGTAAAAAGCTCAATAAATTGCCAAAAACTTTATAGAGGTTACTATGTAAACATACTTTCACCTACTGACATCGTTCCACTTTATATCTGAGCACTGGGTTTTCAATCAGAATGATGTTAAAATCTCTTATATACCTTTTACTATTTGACCGTGGCAATCCCATTTACCATCCGAAGCACCTGTTTCACGCACAGGACAGACGGTTGCACCTGTGACGACATGTGACACATCAAATCGATTGGTACCATTGCAACAGAGCTCGTCAAAAACACCACCTGAAACACCTTAACGTTCATAGAATTTTTATTTATTGCTTTTGTCAGATTACCATACCATACCAAATTTATTTATAAAACACATTTATACACGGCCGTGCCGACCAAACTGCTGTACACTGGAGGACAAAATAGAAGTAAAACAGTCAGTGTAAAACCAAAACACACAAATCAAAGACAAAAAAAGTAGTACAATAAAATCAGCAAATTAAAACAAGACATAGTAATAAAACCGCTAAGGATTAAAAGCCAGTGAATAAAAATGAGACGGGATTTAAAAACAGAGAGAGAGGGGGCCATCCTCACTGCCAGGGGGAGATCATTCCAGAGATGGGGGCGCACAGATTGAAAATAAAGTTATTTCTGAGACCATTGTGATTTTGACCAAAGGGTACCATTGACCAAAGGCTACCAACAATTTTGTCCACGTCTGTAATAGTCCCTGAAATATTCATGTTTCCCAACACAATGCCTTATTAATTTGATCTCATTCGCAGCACCAGACAGCTGTCACACATGCTGTGTTTAGGAATGTAGGTGAAAAATGCAGCTTTCTCAAAGTATCTTAAAGGTGTGATGACATCACTGTTTAAACTGGTGTAAAGCTATTTCATGTAGTAGATATGCCCGCATATGTCAACTCACAAAAGAATTTGATTAAACAACTAACACGGCGGGGGTGTACGGGCAGGTCAGAATCCTCTTCTCAGCAACACGGTTCCTTTCATTAATGATATGTGGGTCTCCCTGGCTGACTTCGCTCTGATTGGCTACAACCATTGCCCGCAGCAAGCCTTTCTTCTCGGCTCCGTCAACAGTCCAGTAACATGGCGAGTGGACGTTTACAACCGTATATGTTCGAGCCTGAAACGTCTTCTGAGGAAGACGGAGGGGTGAACACATAAAACTCAACTAATCACATGAGCGAATAAACAGTGCTGTCAGATGTTATCAATGAAAATAGATTCACCTTCATGATAAACCTGTTGCTCACGGACATTGTTGCTAGAGCGGCTATCACATGCTAGCATCATGAACTCTTCAGACCACGAACAAACGTTTATCAGGCAAGGCAGCATTTTATTAAATAAATAAACTTACAGGTATTGACGATGTGGTCGCCTCCTTCAGGGTTGGTAAAGAATTTTTAATTAAAATCAGTTTCTTTGACAATCCCAACTTGAATTCACCCAAGTTATGGAAGCAGTCCTCCGTGAAGGTTATAACTGCGTGGCACTTCTCCATAAATGAACTTCAGCCACTCTTCTCTTGTTTTTTCATCCTTCGGGAGTGAGTGTAAACTTCCAGCATGGGTTGAGCATCCTTGGACACAACAGGTCCCCGTTTGCGTAGCCATCTCTTCTCAAGTGTAGCAGCACAAGCTAGCGCAACGCAGCTACCGGTGTATGGGCTGGGGGTGGGGGGTTGGACTGTTTACTTCACTGTGCACTTTTATTGGACGCTATGAAATACGTAGGATGAAATGCCACGTAGGAAAAAATGGTGCTTTCCGATTCAACCGTTTTTTAAATATGAAACAAAGCGGACCGCCCACAAACGGGAACTTTGATACTCGCTTTGGACGTTCACACGGCCTCATCAGTGCACAACACATCATGATATACCCCAAAAACCTCAGAAAAGGGCATTTTGATGTCATAACCCCTTTAAGGAACTACATTGTACATTGTTGTCAGTTTTACCCTACACAAGTTTCTCAAGTTGCTCCGCTACCACTAGCTACTGCTTCAGTTAGCTTTGCTAATGCTTCTGTAATCATGTAACCATGTAATGTGAAATTGTGTTTGAAGTTGTGTTTGCATTTATATCTGTGAATATTTTTGATATTGAAGTTGTTTTAAGGTGGTAAAACTCCTGTTTAGTCCTAACCCTGCTTGGACTAGCTGTTAGCTGTTAGTTGTCAATCCGGTGTGAAGTGATCTCTTTAAATTGAAGTTGTTTAAAAATCTACAACAGTTAAATATTTGTTCCTAACCTAACCCTAAAAACTCACTTCAGATGATCTGAACTATTACTTTCAACAAGCTCGTAAATTCTGTTTATAAAAATACCAGACTGATACGTGTTCTTCTGTGTCATCTTTTACCAGCTGTTGAAGACAGGAAGCTGTTCATCGGCATGGTGTCAAAGAAGTGCAATGAGAACGACATCCGAGTCATGTTCTCTGCGTTTGGACAGATCGAGGAATGCCGGATCCTTCGAGGGCCTGACGGGCTCAGCAGAGGTACCTGTCGCGCTCTGACTCACTTCCATCCAGACTTACAGCTCCTCAGTTTTACTGCCTGAACTGCCTTCAGAGGCTGCAGTTCATTGTGTGTGTGACTCGAGTTAGCTGGTTTAAAACAGTCAGGCCATTTAAAATAAATGTCTTCACTCAAAAACACAACAGGGTGGTTTGGTATACCAAAACCCTTAAAATATTTAATATTCAAAACATTTTCCAAAATTATGATGACATCACTGTCTATGCTGTATATGTTTAAAATATACATTTTCACCACCTGTTATGAGTATTTCAAGTTTTTAAGACTTTCTGTGTTAGTATCTGTTCAGAACTTTTTTCTTTAAAATTTAGTTAAAAAATATCTGGTTGAATAGTCAAGGCCGTAAAACAAAAAGCAAAGGATGATTCAGTTAAACATTAAATCCAAATTCAGACATATTAATACTTGCCGAAAGGGAAATTAAACTGGCTAAACATCACTTTTATTTTGGACTTAATGTCTCAGATCTTGTTTTTTACCAGCTGCTTCGTGTCCTTTAATCAGTCATATGCAGATTTCAATTCAAATGAACTGGAGCAACATCTTGAGGCGGTTGTGTTCACTGTTAACACATGCTTCTTCCTTTTCGCTCTATATATCTCTTTCCCCTCCTTTCTTTTTTTCTCCCCTCCTTGCTTTCTCAGCTTCAGCTCCCCCACTCGTCTTCCTCGTTCGCTAACCTCCTCACTACCATTTACATCCTTCACCTTGACACTGAGTCACACTGTAAGCCAAAATAAAGTTTGTCACTTCAGCATTTTCTCATTTTTAGAGCTGAGATCAACAGATTTCATTCACAGCTATCATGTCACCCCCCCCCCCCCCCCCCCCCTCCCCATTTTCACCAAATTCAGCAAGGCTAATAAAACCTTTCAGAGTAGGAAGAAGGGAAACATTCATAAAATATGGTTTTAATATTTAGAACAGGTTTGATGAAAGAACTAGATGCGTTTGTAACTGGATTGTTAATTTGGTGCTTTTAAAACAGTAACAAAATCCAGCCAGTCCGAACCAAAGTTCAAGTTTTCATCTCTCACCAGAAAATCTTTGTAAATCTGTCCATCTCCCAAACTTTTATCAGTCAGTGAGAAACACGGATTTGCTGCTGTCTGACAGAAGGTTAATCAAACATTACGAGCCAATAATAGCAAATAATTTCCCTTCAGAAGTAAATCAGATTGTAACCTCTCCAACTGTAAGGCGAGTTCCTGCCTCAGCAGGAAGGAACATTGAAGTTATTGATTATTTATCATCTTAAATCAGCACATATGTTGCTCAGGCTTTTCAACAAGCTGTCAATCAGTAAATCTGTCTGTAAATCGGCCTGTTCTGAGGCGATTTTAGGTTAAACTGGATACAGGTCTGCTAAAAACGTCATGAACAGATTCTCAAGTTCCTACCATCCATTTCATTATCAATAAAGTATCATGATTGTTCCGCTGTTTAAAAACCTGCTGCACAGTATATCCATGATTAATCATGATATCGATAAATCGTAGAATGTTTTGATTTTGAATGAAGTTATCGAGATGCTAATGCACAGGACATATTGTGAGCAGCGTGATGAAAGAAAATAATTTTTTTTAAAATCTTTGTTTATCACATTGCCACGAAAATCATTTATCCCTCATGTTCCCATTATCACACGTACCTGCCCACCCTCCCACCTGATTCCAGTCATCTTCCCTGAACTCCCCGCCTCTCCCTCCCTCTCCCCCTTTGTGGTTTCTTTGTGCTGAGGAGATGAAGAGCTTTTCCCATTTCTCCTCCTCCTGTCCAACAATCTGTCGCTGTCATCGTCATACAGCCTCCATGTCAATCTGTCATCAGTTTGATTTTTCTGTGCCTGTCGAACGTTCTGGATGTTTAATCGTTGATTTGAGTCTTAATTTTTCAATATGGCTTTTCTCTCCTTCTCCTCAAGGTTGTCTCTGTTCAGACCCAGTCTCAAACTAAACCATGTTCCTCTGCTTCTTTAAACAGCATCCACCTTCCTTGTCTCTAAATTCACCCTGGCTGTCCTAGAATCCTCTCTTTCATCAATTTGTCCTCTTTTTCTCAAACATCCCACATTGGCTTCCTTCCCTCCCTTCCTAGTTTCTATCCTCCATCCTCTTTCAGCTTCTCTCTTTTGTCCTCATGAATATTTCAGACGTGATGGCCAAATTCTCCTTTCAGTAGAGCTAACGTAAACCACTTAGCAGTTGACACAAGCCAAAAAAGGAGATGCTTTTGTTGTCCAACTTGGCTGGTCCACAACCACCTCCAATCAGGTCCTTTTTTTAAGGATTTCGTCTATGTGTCTGCAACTCCCATAGGCCTTCGGTCCCACCTAGCTTTGCTGCAGAACTCCTTTTAAACCACAATATCAATCAGACGAGTGCTCCGCTATCCCGCTATTAATAAAATATGGATCACACCACAAGTGGATGGCTGGGCCTGGGGAGCTACCCTACTTTCATTAAAGGACTACGTGGTTCTCCACTGACGACAGAATGCGGCCCGTGTGGTATTTTTAGCGATCAAACTATGTCCCATCAACACTAAGGAAAAAACAAGACGTACGCCGACAAATCTGAAAATGTTGGCTTATGCTTATTTTATCAGCAGCTTTGATATTAATGGCGATGAGGAATTATTTTTTCAGAAGTTCCAGAATCAAGCAGCAGAAACCAGTTAGAGATGTGAGTGTAACCTGTTCTCAGCATCAGTCAGGGCCTCTCAGGACCCGTTTAAACAGCTAACCCAAATAACCCCTGTAACTGTTCTAAATCCGAGGCAGTACTTCTCTGCAGAGGATGGGGTCCCGCCTGCATGGAAGCTGAGCAGTTAAACAAGACGCTCACTAGAATGACCCTCTTTTCAAACATCCTCTCTACAGAGCTACAACTTAGCATGTTAGCTTAGCATGAAAAAGGACAGCAGACTGTTTTTCAGGTCATAGCAGCAGAATCTGATAACCTTCAGTCTACTTGTACCTCTCTAATGTTAAAGAAGCAAAACACGAAAAGAGATTAAACTCTGACATTCCGGCTGTCAAGAACATAAAAATGGAAGAGCGATTTTTGGATATGTTGCAAGATCAAAGGCAGGTCTGTCTGGCTAAAAGGAATAATTGTTTTGAAGATTGAGTGCTTCAGATGCTGGTTTTACAGTCAGAATAATAAAACGCAGGTAAAATATTTGTTCAGGACAGAGACAAAGGACCACGTATTGCTCTTTTTTTTACTTTACTGGTGAAACTCCTACAGCTTGTCATTATAATCTGAAGTTGATTGTGTTTCAAACATAAAAGATACTGTAAAAAGTTTCTGTTCTCACATATACAGTGGGGCAAAAAAGTATTTAGTCAGCCACCAATTGTGTAAGTTCTCCCACTTAAAAAGATCAGAGAGGCCTGTAATTTTCATCATAGGTATACCTCAACTATGAGAGACAAAATGAGGAAAAAAAATCCAGAAAATCACATTGTCTGATTTTTAAAGAATTTATTTGCAAATTATGGTGGAAAATAAGTATTTGGTCACCTACAAACAAGTAAGATTTCTGGCTTTCACAGACCTGTAACTTCTTTAAGAGGCTCCTCGGTCCTCCACTCGTTACCTGTATTAATGGCACCTGTGTGAACTCGTTATCAGTATAAAAGACACCTGTCCACAACCTCAAACAGTCACGCTCCAAACTCCACTATGGCCAAGACCAAAGAGCTGTCAAAGGACACCAGAAACAAAATTGTAGACCTTCACCAGGCTGGGAAGACTGAATCTGCAATAGGTAAGCAGCTTGGTGTGAAGAAATCAACTGTGGGAGCAATTATTAGAAAATGGAAGACATACAAGACCACTGATAATCTCCCTCGATCTGGGGCTCCACGCAAGATCTCACCCCGTGGGGTCAAAATGATCACAAGAACGGTGAGCAAAAATCCCAGAACCACACGGAGGGACCTAGTGAATGACCTGCAGAGAGCTGGGACCAAAGTAACAAAGGCTACCATCAGTAACACACTACGCCGCCAGGGACTCAAATCCTGCAGTGCCAGACGTGTCCCCCTGCTGAAGCCAGGACACGTCCAGGCCCGTCTGCGGTTTGCTAGAGAGCATTTGGATGATCCAGAAGAGGATTGGGAGAACATCATATGGTCAGATGAAACCAAAATAGAACTTTTTGGTAGAAAGTCAACTTGTCGTGTTTGGAGGGGAAAGAATGCTGAGTTGGATCCAAAGAACACCATACCTACTGTAAAGCATGGGGGTGGAAACATCATGCTTTGGGGCTGTTTTTCTGCAAGGGGACCAGGACGACTGATCCGTGTAAAGGAAAGAATGAATGGGGCCATGTATCGTAAGATTTTGAGTGAAAACCTTCTTCCATCAGCAAGGGCATTGAAAATGAGACGTGGCTGGGTCTTTCAGTATGACAATGATCCCAAACACACCGCCCGGGCAACGAAGGAGTGGCTTCGTAAGAAGCATTTCAAGGTCCTGGAGTGGCCTAGCCAGTCTCCAGATCTCAACCCCATAGAAAATCTCTGGAGGGAGTTGAAAGTCCGTGTTGCCCAGCGTCAGCCCCAAAACATCACTGCTCTAGAGGAGATCTGCATGGAGGAATGGGCCAAAATACCAGCAACAGTGTGTGAAAACCTTGTGAAGACTTACAGAAAACGTTTGACCTCTGTCATTGCCAACAAAGGCTATATAACAAAGTATTGAGATTAACTTTTGTTATTGACCAAATACTTATTTTCCACCATAATTTGCAAATAAATTCTTTAAAAATCAGACAATGTGATTTTCTGGATTTTTTTTTCTCATTTTGTCTCTCATAGTTGAGGTATACCTATGATGAAAATTACAGGCCTCCCTGATCTTTTTAAGTGGGAGAACTTACACAATTGGTGGCTGACTAAATACTTTTTTGCCCCACTGTATTTCTTAGACTGATAGCTGTTTTATTCAAAAGAAACCCCCTCAGAGTTGTAGACAGCTAAACCCAAATAATTATAAAATACTTAACAAATAATAGAAATTAGAAAAGGTGTGAGACGCTCTTTTACAGTTACTGATGTTGAAAATCTTACAGTACTGTAAGGTTTGACAGATTCGGTATTTGATGAATGGGTCGGTATGAGGTGGAGGATCAGAGCACATCTTGAGTCCAGAATGGTCACAGCTCTGGGGAGGAAACTGGTTCTGAGTCTACTCTGGTTTTAATAGATTGTGGAGGTTCCCAGAATGCAGCAGGGGGATGGGATCCAGGTTGGACCTGTCCTTCAGGATGATGGGACTTGTGCAGGTCTTTCAGTGAGTCACGGATTCTCTCTGCTGTTTTTGAGTCTTCAGGTTTTTCCTGTTGGCTTCCAGCTTGTTTTCCTGAGTACTGGTATTTTAACAAAACCAAAATATAAAAAAAAAAAAAACGAGGTTTAGGCCCCTGAACTTTTAATAACTTCCAGTTACCATTTAGCTTCAGTAAACTAACTCATCAAACATGAGTTGTTTTGTTTATCTGGTTAGTGCAACTTTATCTGTGATTATTTAAACCAACATTATTGAACAACCCGAGACTTCGGAAACAAATAGTACTGTGTTAAACTGACAAAATTTACTTGAATATTTTTTATATTCATATTCAGGTCAATACGTCCTGACATTTATAGTCACTAATTGTTATTCACTGTTTAAAGTTGATATCATTATTTGGGTATGCTTGGATCAGCTGCTTCTAAGAGGAAGGGCTTTAAAAAGAGAGCTGAAGCCCAGCAGAGAGGGAGGGGGAGGAGCTTACAAATTGTGTCTCACCCTCTGACATAAAAACCAAAAGTCACCACCATGGTGTATTTATAAACTTTTAGTTTGTTTTTGGGCCCACAAATATACCAATTTAAGTAATTGTAATTAATTTTATATTACATTCTACAGAATTAGAAAAAAAATTAGGGCTGGGGCTCAATTAAAAATTGTAATCTAATTAATTAGAGGCTTTGTAATTAATTAATCAAAATTAATCGCATTTTAATCGCATATAAATATTTGAACAGTGAGAATTTTTTTCAAACGGATTTTTAGTATACCATTGAATCATGACTGAATACACAAAAGCTTAAGCAACAAAATATTGTTTATTTTTGTTCAACCAAGTCCAACAGACCAGTGCATTAAGTGTAGAAAATGTCTACACTTGTACTCGGAGTCGGGCTAACGTCCACGCTAGCTGCTATATGTTTAACATTGAGGTGATACTTCAGGCCCGATGTGCTGCGGTGATGTGCAAATTCCTTGCTGCATAGCTTGCACACATGCTCTTATCCACGCTTCCATCCAGTAATTTTTTATAACAAAACTTCCCATCCACGGGGCCAATCAAAGCGGTCGCTTCTTCATTCATGTTCACTGTGGTTTGTTGTTGTCCTAAATAATGAACGCTGGTAGGTGCTCCTGTATAATCGGTACGCTGAAACTCATGAGAGATGTTCTGCGGTGCTTAAATAAGTGCGATTAAAATGCGTAAAAAAAAATTAACGCGTTATTTTTCGTTAATTAATTAATCTTAATTAACGCGTTAAAGTCCCGGCCCTAAAAAAAATATATACTTTTTAAAAAGTAATTGCGTCATGTTTAGCCCTGCAGCCAGATTCAGATCTCTGAGTTTTACATGTGCTACATTCTCCAAGAGCAACACTCACAATATAAATATAAATGTTTTTTGGGGGTCTGTCTGGTACAACTGTCGTAAAAATAATTCCTGTAGCAGGGGTTGCTCTCGAAACAGGATGTAGTGTTACATTTTTATGTTTCCTCACCTGTTAGCCAGTTTAGTAATCAGGTGGGGTTAAAATAGATGATTCAAAAGATGGAAAACAAATCAGCAGGTCTGAAGTTATTATCCTGCAGTCGACCTGTATAAATCTTGTATATTAGAACAGATACAAGACTTCTGAAATATTCTTTAATCTAATTCCAGGAGAAGCTTCTGATTGACATCTGTATAGTTCTTATAAGTAGAAGAGAACTTACTTTCTGCCTTGTTCTGCTGATCGAGGTGGAAGAGGACAACGATTGCATCTATTCCTACATATCTGCTCTTCCTCTGCTCTGCTGCCTTTTCCATCCTCACAATTTCCTCTGTGGCCTTTCATCCCATCCACACAGCCAGAGACAGTCTATCTGATGACTCAGACTTTAAGTCTCTTCCTCTGTAGCCAAGTCGGCCAGCTGAACCTGAACCTGTGTGTGTGTGTTTTTATGTGTGTGATCGGTTCAGGCCTGGCTGCGCTAACATGGCTCAGTGAGTGTGTTAGCATATTATTAGCCCTGGGTGTTGTTGAAGTACTTCTCACATTATCTCCTTTAATCACTCCCTAACCAGCCAGACAAACACAACCCTGCATCCCTTCTTACTCACAAATAAAAACTCCCCAAAAACTGTCTGACATTGATTGGCTAAAAACGATGAGAATCACGAAGGAGGTCAGCCACACCTCCTCTCCTCTCCTCTTTCTTATTCTTCTCTGTGGGGACTGAATTAATATGAATTTTCATCTGATTCCTATCTCCCCGGACCCCTGCAGGTGTATTGTCTGTGCTATGTCTTTTTTTCCTGATGACAAAGAGAGAAAATGGGCACCCAATCAGACACACAATAGCCCAAATAAATTCAAATGTCTTTAATGCAAATTAGCCCATGCAGCTTTACATTGTTGAGAGGAGAGAATTCAGGTATGACTAATTCGGCTAGAAAGAAACGAGGAGGAGAAAGGAGGCAAGGAACGCCAAAGCTCTGATGTCTGGGGTGTCTTGTGGTGAATGTGGATGTGGGTAAGGTGGTGGGATGGAGGGGTGGGGGGGGGGTTGTCATGACGCTGTACTTGTTCTTCCAGCTGTTGTTTCCACAGCGACTGAGAACACTGTTGTCCGCCTGTGAGATGTTCTCTGTATCAATCTGTTTTTTTGTTTTTTTTTTATAACGACGACATGTCCAACCCTTTTGTCTTGTTTTTGTTCTTTCTTGTCTTCCCTCCTCCTCTTCCTCCTCCCCTTCTGCCTCCCCCCTTCCCTTCCACTGTCCTTCCATCCTTCCCTCCTCTCTCCCCTCCCCCCTCCCTCCTTACAGGATGTGCGTTTGTCACGTTTTCCACCAGAGCCATGGCACAGAATGCAATCAAAGCCATGCACCAGTCTCAGACTATGGAGGTACGGTACTCTTGCCCTTACTTCAGCTCTCTCTGTCTCATTAGCTCATTTTTAGACATCTATAAATCTACTGTCTCATTATTTTACTACTAATAGGTTAGGCCCATTTTTATAGTGTCACTGAATGCCTCCACACAAATGGGAAATTGGAAACTGTGAAGATTATTAGTAGTTTTTATTCCTAAGAATAAAATCATAGTAGCTCTATCTAATTATAGATCCATTAGCCTGGTCAATATGGACTGCAAATTAATAAAAGTGTTGGTTTTAGACAGCTTAATGCTCCACGCAGTAAAGATTACAATCTATTCAGATGATGAAAAAAATAGCTGCCATTTCCTTTTCTTCTGTCTAGGTTTGATACGCCAAATTCACATGAATTAAAAATACTATTAAAACACCTTTAAAAATGTGAATTTAGCAGCAAACAACCTCTTGTTGTGTGGTGATAGTGGTCTGTTGAGTGTACTGCCTCCTTCCTTTCATGGATCTGGTTTTTCAAGCTGATAATTTGCTTGTTTTCAGCAATTGACTTTTAGGATGAGCAGATGGGATTGAAAGATTTAAATCCAGCAACAACAACAACAACTGGTTTGAGTCTGAAATGCTAATTAAAAACAGCGTCTACGATTCTTTAAGCTACTTTTTGAAAAGGAACAATTATTGTATCCCATAATTCATTGTGTTTAAAGTGACCCTTATAAGTGTGTATCTCTCTGAGCTGAGACTGCATTCTAGACAGAGGTTGTGAAATGTCTGGAACTGTTTGCAGGTGACAGATTTTTGCAGAGCGACCACGAACACCTAAACAAATATAAAAATTTAAATATCAAGAAGTATTTTCCTTTTTTATTTTTCCCTGAGTAAACGGCATCAATGTGGAGGTTCCTGTGAATAACATGGTTTGATATTCCTGGTTTTCATAACACATTCTAAGGGACTATGTGCACTTTATGATCTCACAGACAACCACCATCGGACCCTGTGTAGCCTGATCTCTTAACAGTTAACCAGAAACTTATCTCTAATGTAGTACTGCTTTGTTGTGTTTTGATGACAACAAAATCTATTAAATGTTAAAATTTCTTTGATTCTATTATCTGTTTTTTCACTTTTTCCAACACAAAATAATTTGAAAATCATGTGAATGATCAAGCAGCAGCCCTGTTCTTACAAACGTTTGTACATAAATTATGAAGCATTGTGTAAAAGTCCAAAACCACCTTAATCTTGTTTTAATTTTGCTTCCATAATCTTTTCAAGGGGTCTTGATCAATAGATTATTATAGACATTTTCACTGATTTTTAGTCATTGTGTGGTCATGGCAGCATGTTGTGCAGCATGTACTTAAAAAGCACAGAAACTGAAGACGTGAGGGACAAGAAGCTGTTTCCAGGCTTGTAGAAATAATGTCAATTAAGTCATTTTTTTATGGAGCAAGAGGAAGATACTCATCAAAGACCTGAAACAGAACCTACTAGTTTCTCAGATCCTTCAGCTGATCAAAGTTTTAGAAACAACTCCTTGAAAAATCACATTGTTGAAACTATAATCTTTTTTACAGTCTATATGTGTTTTTGTAATAGATTCAACTAAAGAAATGGAAACAAAAAGAGTCTTTGTGGCCAGGGGCGGAGCTGGGGGTTTGGCTAGGGCAGGGCTGGGTATATGTCCAGGGCCGAGCTGGGGGTGTGGCTGGGGCGGGGCTGGGTATGGGGCCAGGGCCGAGCTGGGGGTGTGGCCAGGGGCGGAGCTGGGGATGTGGCCGCGGCAGAGCTGGGGGTGTGGCTGGGGTGGGGCGGAGCTTGGGGGTGACTGGGGTCAGACACATTTACATTTTTTATATATTTATATATAATATATGTATTTGTCGTGCATCTTTGTTACTTTACCTGCACTAATAAGGAAAAAAGTTTTATATGTGGCATAATAATAAATCATTGGCCTTGCTACCAATGTCAAAACGTTGTATTTGTAAAGTGTAAGGTGCTTTAAAAGCTTTGGATTTAACCGTTCCATCCAGGCCACCCCAATGAAAATTTCCTGGCTGTTTGTGGCTGGTAATAATATAATTGGTTCTTTGCTAAGTAACACCGGTTCATTTGTTGAGTTTAGGATTCTTTTTGATTCAAATGTCTGAGGTAGAAACATTCCAATAAAAATGGGAGGGTAGGAAAAAGCCCAAATCCAAAAAGACTTTGAAAAACTTTCAAAAAAATCTGAAAAGACCAAAAGATTAAAAGGATATTAAAAATGTAGACACAAACCTTCACCCTGACTCAAATTTAGCAAAGACTTAAAGCTGCTACAACGAACCAGCACCCTTGACACAGCAGGCACATTGTTCCAGACCTCATCCGCTGCACGGCGACCCCGGCGATGCCTTAATAAGGACCCCGGAGCGGCTCCTTTGTGTTGGTCCGATTTAAGGGTGCCCTCGTCACCCCTGTCAGGTCGGTGACAGAGCTTCTATTGGGGGAGAGAATTACATGTTATAAGACAAGTTTGCGTGTGAGTCAGAGAGAAGGAACAAAAAGTGGTAATAACAGGCTGTGTTAAAGAAAAAGAAACGAGTGGCGTTCACCCCTGAAGCCCCCTTATTAGAGCTGATCATGATAATCATGGCTGCTATTGAAGTGCTGTGACCCTGACACAAGAAAAAAACCCTCCCTCTGTCTGTCTGTCTGTCTGTTTGTGTCACACCTCAGATATCATTGAAGTGTTGATTTATGAGGATGAGAAGCGGCGGTGGCGGCAGAGACATGTCTGTCTTCCTGGGCAGAAGGAGCGACGCTCTCCTACGACAGCGTTAAGCTAGAATTATGCTCGCTTTGAGCAGTCGTCTGCAACAATGGGCCTGGTAAACACTGCCAGGGACCCTCGCTTTTATCATGCACACACAAACACACACCAAAAAAATAGAACCTCGAACCATAACACAAAGATATTGTAGTGGACAATAGCAAAATACCTTCATTTCCATTTGAAAACAAGCTGTCTCGCCTCAGGGAGACCTAAATTGCCGCATCCGTTTGTTAATGTTCCTCAGTTTTTGCAATTTAAAAGTAATTACTTTAGGTCCGAATGAGGGAATGAGGTCTGGTAAATAGAGTTTGGTTATTGTCTCCTTGCACCCCACAGTCTCAGATAGATTGTGTATATGTGATGTTTGTGTGTATATTTGTTGTCACGTACGCACCGTGTGTCACGACGAAGAGGGGAAGCAACCTCGTCGCTCCTTTCATTGATGGTCCTGTCGCTGTCATATCCATTCTCATTACGATGTGACATTCAGGTACATTGTGACACACACGCACACACCTCACACACTAAATGTCAGGCATTAATGAAAGTAGATATGTCATACGGGTAATTCTAAAGAAACACAAAGAGAGAAGAGGGCGAACTTCACCGTGTTGTGTTGAATTCAGCTCCATGTATGATGTTTCATGTAGTGTTTAGCTCACTCTGTGCAGCCTCACATCGCAACGAGTTTCTGTTTCCACCTTTTTTATTGTTATTATGATCATGTTTATGACATTATTCAGCCTTGACTGCTTGAACACGCTCCCTCACAGCAAATGTAGAAGCATTCAAGTGCATTTAGACAAAAAAGACAAGCTTAAGTAGAGCAGAAACATGCTTCTGTCTGCTCAAACAGTAGACAAACACATCTGTCAGCTGAAGAGACGAGAGGGAGACGGAGCGACTGACAGTAAGAGGGAAAATATGGGATTAGATTAATCTGTGTATATAAGGCAGGATGATCCTGAAGTTTAGAACCAAAGGAACCGTGGACAGTTTGAGTTAAAAAGCACTGAGGTACAGTTTTATCTGTCGCGACGCCAGTCTCGGCTTTTGTTGTCCAAACTAAATTAGCTCCTAAAATGTGCAGACAGGTTTATTACTGTGCCAACTGCATGCAGAATTTTGTAAGTAGACTCTGCAAATAAAACTTGCAGACTGGTTTTCTAACTTCTCCTTCATGCAACTTTTTCATGCACAAATAAAACTGGTCCTCAGTTTTGCATGTTGATGCAGTTTAAGTTTCAACATGGAGGTCGAGCAGGTGTTACAGCCATCTTCCATTTCTTTATATTCTTTATGAACAGCCAAAGTTTCCTGTTAGGATCATTAGTTCTTCACATTTTCTGAAGGTCTTTTAGATTTTTTTTTTTATAGTTTTTTTATACTTTTTTTCTCTCAGTTTTAGTCGTTGTAGCTGAATATTTACTGAGAAAAGTGTTTGTTTTGTTTGTTTTTTAAGCAGCTTGATGAAAACGACTGGATCAGGGCTTCATCTGCAGTAATGAGGGTGGTGCTCCTGGAAGCTCTCAATTCACTGGTCCATTTTAATTCCAAACAAAGATGTAATTTGTTCCAATTTCTTTAATTGAATTGGTAAAAAAAAACAGAAAACACAAGTTGAGGAAACATACACCACATCAAAGAGATTCTCAAAGAGCCATTAGGTCAAACAGTAACATAGATGATCAACTGAAGAACATTTCAGGTCTGTGAAGGATTCAAAACTGGGACTTTTAGATGCTGTTCTTCTTATAAAGTTTCTTTTTTCAAACAAAAAAAAAAAATCCCAGCAGAATCTGGCGTCATGATCAAATACAACGACAGATTTATGTTATTGTTACACATTATTTACCAGCAGACCTTCAAGTACAAATAGTGTTTTCAGGTTTAGACTTGTTTTAGCTCATTTTCTAGTGGTATTTGAACAAACTCCTTCCTGATCAGGTTTTTGTCAAAGCATTCTGTCTCAGATTGTGTCTGCATTTACCAAACCACACAAATCGATTTGATTTATTTCAGCTCATTTAGCAGCTTTGAAGGTTTCGAGTCTAAATCAACCACTTTAATTAGATTTTTTAAAAGCATATAAA
Source organism: Pachypanchax playfairii (assembly GCA_006937955.1). Lineage (NCBI taxonomy): Eukaryota > Metazoa > Chordata > Actinopteri > Cyprinodontiformes > Aplocheilidae > Pachypanchax > Pachypanchax playfairii. The sequence continues at coordinate 142,347 of SSNP01000328.1, read as the reverse complement.
AACAAATTCATCATGTTGTTTTGACAAACAATATGTTGGGAGTGTAAGAAGGTGCATTTGGCTCAATAAGCTGAAGCAACATGCACACAGAGCACAAACTGCAAACTCCAGAGTCACCTGCTGATAGCACAGGAAGCTAGGAGGGTTTGACATTTAAAGGCTGTGAGTGGCAAATAAATGAGATGGAGAAAGTTCAGAGCACATAATCTGTCTTGAAACTGATGAGAGAAAAAATTTCAAGGTAAACAGACCGCAAACTTCAGGAGGTGATGGCTAATAAAGAACGTTAGCTTCAGGAAGTCTTCTTTAATATGCAGGAGTTGGATAATTATACATTTGGATGTCATAATTATGTAAGGTGCTTATTGATGTGGCTGCAGTAACATTTGGAGACCCCATGTTGTCACATCATCGTCCCCCTCTGACTCATCTGTCAATCAGAAGGTGCTCAGTGTGATCAGTCCATCAAATATAAAATATGGAAGGTTTCAAAGTTTCTAAAAGATTTCAAAGGAAACTTTTATGAAGCGCTCTTATCCATCATTTCCTGTATCAATTACTTCCTGCTGATTTCTCCAGCTGTCATTAGCTACGTTTACATGCGCCAAATTTCCCCAATCTGATTAAAATCTTGGTCGATCGGAATTCCCAAATCCCTGTTTACATGGACACTAACTGAAATGATCTGATCATGCCATGAGTACACATGCACCAAGCACTCGATCAGGTTAAATGAGTTGAGCATGCGCACAGCGAGTTGTCTTTCCGGGGGAAGAAAAAAAAGTAAACAAACTCCGTCCTTTCTGCACGTCTTTCCCGCCCCATCGTCTGCTCGATCTGACTCACGTTATCCCCAATATGGACCCTCTGCGGGTGATTACCGTTATGTTTGGGTTTTTACTGGTCGCATTAACCAAGCTAGCGGCTGAATACATATTGCTACTGCTCCTCCACCACAGGAGAGGAGAGCAGGATGACAGGATGACTGCACCAGCAGACCACTTCTGTTTACTTCCCGCTATGTTTTCTACTTGGGTCTGCGAAAGTGGAAAGACGTCACGCTGAAGTTGTACACATGCGCAGTGGGCTTTTTTCCCCCCTTCATTCCTAATGGGTGTATACATGCACGTCTATCCGAATGAAGATCGGACAAACCCCCCCTCTCGATCGGAAGTAAATTTAATTCTGATCAGGCTGCATCGGATCAAAACATTCTGATTGACATGTTTACATGACGTATTTTTTATCCGATTGGGCGTTTATTCCGATTAAATATGCCCATGTAAACGTAGCTACTGGGTGAGAGGCGGTATTACACCTGGACAAGTCGCTAGTCCATCTGAAGGCACAAACAACCAGTCACACACTCCAACGTGGGGTCAATATAAAATTAAGATTTAACATTAAAGGTACATTATGTGAGAATTTTACAGTGAAATTCTCACACAACAGTCTAACGTCCCCCCAATGTTGAAAATAAAGTCACGTAACAGATCTCGATCTCAGCCGGCTGGGTTGTCGTTAGTTTCTGTCACTTTAAAAACGCTGGTCTGGACCAGAATCATTATTTACACGTCCAGACTTCCTGGTTCAATTAACGAATCACATGTGAGCCTGCAAGGCTGCCAAGTCTTCCACACAAGCAGCTGTAATTCAACAACAAGCAGCAGCAAAAAGTAAGAAACCACCACATCCTTCCTACTGAGCAGCAGAGCTGCACGTGATGGCTGAACAAATAGACTTTTCCCAAAAATTGAACACATACAAGAGAAACTAAACGAGGATCAAAATCAGAACTGGCAACTAAACAGAAAATCAGGGAGGGGAGGGAGTGAGTGGCTGAGGACAGACGGGGTTTTTTACGTCAACTGCAGGATTTAGATTTGATGACAAGGTCTAATTCTTACATACCACTTAAACATGCACGGGGAAAAAAGAGAGTCCCTGAAGCAAATATACACATGCACCATGCATGGTTTTAAACCCAGGAACTTCTAGCTGCAAGGCAACAGTGCTACCCGCTGCTCCACCTTGCAGCCGCACACTAACTAAATATTTCAATACTTGGATGTGCATCAGTAGCTAAACAGAAATTTGATTAAAACTCAACTGATGTTTTAAAATCAACTTAACGTCAGATCATGTTTGACATATCTAGGAAAAAATTCCACAAATAACTCAATCCTAATAATTAGTTTCCTTTTAGGAATTTATTCTGTTTTTTTTGTTTGTTTGTTTTTTTGAACAATATCTGGGAGAATTGACACCCAAATAAAGTCAATATTTCTGTTTAAAACGAGCCAATTCAGGGCACATTTTATGGTTAGTTATGCACAACATTAAGTCTATTTACACTCAGCAGTAATTTCTTAGACTGTCGTTTTTAAGAAAAACACAGCTGCAGGCTCATCAAGTTCTCAAAAACAGACAAATAAATAAATAAATAAAAATGGGTGACGGCGCTCAGAATGCGTGCTTCCTTTCACCGTTGTTCAAGTTTATAATTCGGAAGGTTAATTCGATTGGAATAATGATTCATTTCTGAGGTTAGTTATCTAAAATACAAGTTCTTTAAAACTGAGTCACAGGAGCTATTAAGTTTTTTTCCCCTCTTGCTAATTAAAGTTGTAATCCTTAAATCCTTTCAATCCTTCCAGCATTTTTCTCTCTGGTGGCAACAACAAATGCAGAGTAACATTAAGGCAGACTGCACAAAAAGCCTCTTTCATTACTCACCACTTTGCTGCAAGATGACAAAAAGTTCCCGTTTTGTTTTTCCCCGTTAAAGACTCAGAGGGACTTCCAATGAGGTGACAGTGTGCTGCTTTCTTAAGCTCTGGACTAAAATATTACAAGGACTCCACCATCTTGGTGAACATTTCTGGTGCATTTCGTGGTTTTTAAAGTGCTTGCATGATCTGTCTTGCACATCCTGACATCTCTTTTAAATTAAAAGAAAAGCACAGAACTAGTGCAAGCTAAGCTGAGACCAAAAAGGATTTTTTCCTCCTTAAAGAGGCCATTTCATACAATTTTCAGTACTTTTTGGTTATTTCTTAAGTATTTACCTGTAATCAGGGCTTGACATTAACTTTTCTGTTCACCAGCCACTGTAGCTAGTGGTTTTCCAAAGTTACTAGCCACTCAGCATTTTCACTAGCCACAATTTTGTTGTTGAGAAATTATGTTTAATATGATTAAAGCTGACTATGGCGTGGTAAAATTTACTTGACCTAGATTTACAACCTTTTTAAATGTAAATGACCATTCTCGACCTGTTGTCTTCCACTTTTCGTTAAACGACCTTTTCTTTTTCTTTGTCTCTCCTTCCTTCGTTTCATCTTCATGTTTTCTTTTTGTTTGCTCTTCGGGTTTCCTGACGCCTTGAGTGTGCCGCCACATTATCACCCCCACTACTTCACAACTGTTGTCCACAGGGACCGGCTGTCTAAAGTGACGTTGGTCACGAATGGACCAATGAGCAAACACTGTGCGCAGGCAGTGCTCATGGGAGTTGTAGTGTCTTAGTCTCACATTGCAATTCGTTTATTATTTCAGATGTCATTTGAGAAAACTACAATAAAAAAATGTATATAAAATTCAGCCCGCCAAAAGTGGCTAGTCAGAGTGGCTGCGTCACCCGCCACTGCTGAAATTCAACCGCATTTGGCGGGTTGGCGGGTGTTAATGTCAAGCCCTGCCTGTAATATAAAACATTTTATATTTAAAAAAAACGTTAGGAAACACTGATTAACAGACCTTTCAATCTGTCTGCATTAAAATTCGGCTCGTTCCGTCAGGGTTTGGGCAGCAGCTCGTTCATATTCATTATTCGAATTTGCTGAACTCTGATTGGCTAACAAACTAGCCTATGAGAGCAAGGTATACTGTTTCCTGCCCCGCTGCACATGGCAACATCAGACGTTATCTCTTCCTGTTTGCTACGTCTTATGCTAACAGCTTTTAGCCATCAGCATGCTAGGCGTGGTTTCAACTGGGGGAGTTGCCGAATACTAACGAGCAAAGGAGTTGTGACGAAACAGATACAGGCCGTTCGGACTCGGCAGAACTCGGGTGTTATCGCCACCTGCGTAGTTTGAGAGATAAAAACTGATAGAGAAGTTGTTGACCTGTTTTCACACCCACTATGAAGGTAAGAACACCTGTGGAGCTAAAATATTCAACAGAAACCTCAGAAAAATTGTTTTTAATGGAATGGCCTCTTTAAAACTAGTGACATTGTTTATAAACTTTTAAATCTGACCAGTTTTTAATTGCATGATATTTACACTGATTTTGATTATTTGTAAGTGCTAATAATTGCAGCAGCAGTTTGCTGTAGCACTTTCCATCTTCTTGCAGATGTTTTATCATATTTCTCCTGGAATAAGTAACATACTTTGATCTTGGCTTTGCTGTAACTTGTCGCTAGCTTGTTAAAGCAGTACAAAATAACTTTTAAAACTTTAAGCTACAGTTTTGAAACTTGTCTAAGTGGCTACCAAAAAACATGCTCAGCATCATATTAGACATGCTCGACCCTCCAATGGCTTTACAGTAGAATAAATAACTTCAGTAATTTGAGTCGCAGCCGGAAGTGGTGTTCTGGTGATTTATGCTGCCCTGAAAAAAATTGCCTCGAGAGTACAATACGAAATGACAATGTATTTCATAACAAGATATCGTTCGAAGTTTATACAGTATTCTTGTTCATGGCGAGTGTGTCCTGTTAATTATTGTTAAGTATTTTTATGATCCTTCCCTGATATTTTCTATATAAAAGCCCTCTGGGTCCTTATCGGCCATTGTTGGGTCCTTCTCCTCTGGGTGTGCCCAAACATTTGCCTGTCGTTCTGACAATGCAAAGAAAGTAAAAATAACATCATATTTAGTGTTTCTGTCCTGGGAGAATTTATTTGATAGGTAAAATTTGTTTATGGAAAAATATAGAAAAAAAAAAAACTATAATTCTGTTTATTGAAGTCAATAGTGTAGAATGGCACATGTGCAGAAGGAATCTGTAGCACATCTCAATAGGTAGCATACTTTTACAGAACACCAGTTCGAGCAATGGCCCTCTGAGACACGGCTGCAGAAAGGTTATTCAGTACTGCTTTAATTCACTCAGAAATAATTTCTCTTTCTTCAGACTAAAGCTGTTCATAGAGCAGTTTACAACCAGTAAGATGTTAATTGTTCAGAAACTTTCCACAGAGGCTCAATTCAGCTATGAAGATAATTTTTGCCATGAGGTGAAAGGTTTTCTAAACTTCCACTTTCTCTTCACACAGGCTATTTTTCAGGTTAATCGTCTGAAAATTTAAAGCAGTTTTATTGATAAGTAGCTGCATGAACCACAGAAAATTGTCACCCTGACCCTTCTGTCACAGCGGGACTCTCATTCTGGGTCGTATCTACAACCGGTGCTCCCTGGATGTCAGCTGGACTGATGAGATATTTAGTTGGGGAGGGAAGAGGAGTTTCTTCCTCAAGAGGAAGAGGTTGCTTCGATGACACCTTCCCTCCAATTGCAATCCTCTCGTCTCTTCTTCTTTATCTGTCGGTGCTTTAAAAAAGAGTAGAAAGGACTATAGGAGAGTAAATATGGCTGAGCTGCTGTTGGAGAGGAGACATACTCATTCAGCTGATAAAGTCAAGCCTCAGCCCATTGGGAGCAGAATTACACTGTAAAAATGGGAAGAACTCACAAAATCTTCTGGGACAAATTTCAATTGGACTGAAAAGGAATCCATCCATTTGTAATTTACAGCACAATACAGTTAGCTAAGCATTTTTAATGGTTTTCTTTCATGCAGCATATTTTTTCTTTGCTAAATATATATGATTGAAACCGTTTCTGTGATTTAATGTATTAATGAGGTTTATCTGATTAAACCTCGTCCAGGTGAAACAGCAACAGAGCAAAAGCCAAAAAAGTTTTAAAGATGTTTATGAGCTTAAATCTGCCGTAACATCATGTTCTCCATCGTCTCTCAGCCACTTTTTAACAACCTTGTCACTTATATAAAACTTTAAATTAAATTTGAAACTTTTTAAAAAATATTTTCTGTGCATTTTTCCTATATTTTCATACAAACAGCAATATCTAAACTTTGTAATACCAGTTTTTTTTATCCCCTGGTATCTTTCCATCTTAATTAACAGTTCCCATTTGCACTGAGATAAAAAGGTGTGATTTTTGGCTCAAAATGACGGCAGCCTTCAGTTTTGATGTCACGTTGGAGAGTGTTGATAGCTAGGTTTGCTTTGCAATTATGATTTATTTTTACAGCAGAGTTTCATGAGTGTCTGACAGCCTGAAGACGAACTGCTGCATCAGCAATCAGCTCTCTGTTTGGATGCAGATGCAGAAGGGAAAAGATCTACCAACTATATATATCTAAAGATTTGTTATGATGTTTAAAGGAAACTACAAACAACAATGAACTATGAACAAATAATTGTGTTGCTCATTGTTATTTTATGTTTTTGACCACTTTAGATATTTGTAAATTCTTGTAAGAGGGTCATGGATGTTAGATTTTTGGCCCAGATGTGTTTTGTCAAACTGAAGAAGATTGATGGCCAAACTGTGGCAGTAAGGGGGGTAAAGAAACATCAAGCTATTTCCCAAAACTCCACCAGTGCCGCCCTTCATCCCTGATTCTGTCTCTGGTGTCTATGGACTGAATCTTAGGGTGTAACCGCAGAGAGGAGAGTGTCTGGGTCAGAAACTGCTGGTTGTTCTGTTGGATTCTGCAGGCCACATCCTACTTCATGTACTGAGGTGATTCATAGCCGAGAGTGAAGTGGACTAGATGAAAATCTGAGGCCATGGTTCTGACTAACCTCTAACTGAGAAGTGTGTTGTGTCTTGTTCACGACTCATGGTGGGATGTTTGGAGGGAAGGACTGAAGATTGGTGGTTTGTCTGCAGTATAAAGGTGTTAATCTGGTCTGCTGTGGTGAAGAAGTTCTTTATTTAGCATGAGGGAAAGGAACTGATTTTGGACTCAAACTCCATTCATTTGTGCCTGTCACGGACAAAAGTGACCCCAAGACCAATGGGGTCGCTCATTTTGGGCTACTTTTTCGACCTTATCCCTTTTCCACCCCGAGCTCATCCGCTCCAATGGTTTTTGAGTCTGGGGTCTCTGTCCGTGAGGGCGACTAAATAGTGGGCCTAAGAGTAGCCCACACAGACAGAGACGCCCAGGCAGTCCGACTAGTGCAGGTAAGAGTAGCTCTCACGGACACCACTCGGTCCATGATGGGGATGGAATAGGGGCCCATACAGACAGCTTCACCACATGCTGCATTCATGTCAGATTTCCGTGTAATATTCCCTGACGGCTCCTATATACGAGCCTGTACGGACAGACTCTCCCCCCAAAAGAGTGCTCCTTTCCCTGCAGAGCCACCACCACCACCACCACACCACACTTGATTGCGCAAATTTTGTTTCATGACCCCCAGGGGAGTTAATTGCCTGTTCTCAAAACAGGCCTTCAAAATGGGGTGAGAGTCTATGGGCCTGACACCTTCGTGATCTGGGAGCAGCTTTGGTTACCATCTTGGGTTCTACTTGGTCTACGGAGCTGAAATTTTAATATGTTGTAGGGGGGCGTACGGTTTTCAAAAGGCGGGGCTTCGTTCATCAGAAAAGTTGATATTTCTCCAGGCCGCCAGCGCCGCATTTTTGGCCCGAACGGCTCCAAATTTCGCGTACCTACGTCACGAGGGACGCTCTACCAGATTCCCAAAGCACAAGCTGAAGGGAACGATTGGGAGCTACTTTGCCTCCTGGTGGCGCTACTGAGACGGGACCAAGATATTCTTATTCAGCACTGTTTTCTACATGACATAGTTGAAAATGCATTCAAAATTCTCAATATTGACTTGAACCCGGGTGGACCCAATCACCCCCCAACCCCAAAGTGTCTGTGACGGGCACTAAATAGAGGCCTATTTAGAGGCCCATACAGACAGACTCTCCCACCAAAAGAGTGCTCTTTTCCCCACCTCACCACACCACCAGCGCCCCCCCCCCCCAGAAACCAATACCTCCAGGGTGTCTGTATGGGCTACCATATAGAGGCCCACATAGGGGCCCATACGGACAGATTCTCCCACCAGAAGAGTGCTCCTATCCCCGCAGAACCACCACCAGACACCTCCACAACCTGTGGTCCTGGAAGTACAACTTTCCTTGACGGCTGCTATATAGTAGCCCGTATGGACAGCCTTATTTAACGTCTATTTTCATGTCTGTCCGTGACGGCTCCTATAACATAGCCCATACGGATAACTGTCTGTGACAGCTCCTATACAGGAAGCCCTACGGGCAGCCTTACTTAACGTCTACTTCCAAGTCTGTCCATCACGGCTCCTATACAGGTGCCTGCAGCCGTCCGTGACTCGGGGGCAACTTTTGGTCTGCAAGGGTTCCCGTCAGCGGTTAGCCGCCAAACTGGGGGAGTGGCTTCCAGGGGGCGTGCCCGTGTAGGCGGCTCAGTTCTTTCCATTCGGGCTCCCCCGGGCGTACCCCCCGTGGACAGAAGGGCAGCAGCAAATCTTAAAAAACTGGAACATGGTAATGTTTATGTTTGTGTACCATCTCCTCTTCTTTAACATCTGTCTGTAAACATCTGGGAAATGAGGAGACCAGCTGCTGGAGTTTTAGGAGATGGATGTTGTCCGATTCTAATCAGGTGCAGGATTCTTGTTGCTCATCAGTCCTGGGTCTTTATGGCTGGATTTTGAGTTTTGTGATGCTCCAGATGTTTTTACTGTTGAAACATCTGGACTGCAGGCAGGTCAGTTCAGCCCCTGGACTCTTCACCTGTGAAGCCATGCTGTTGTGATGGACTCAGGATGTGGTTTAACATTGTCTTATTGAAATATGCAAGACCTTCCCTGAAATAGGCATCTGGATGGGAACAGATGTTGCACCTCTCTGTACTTTTCAGCAGTTATGGAGCCTTTCCCGATGTGTAAGCTGTTTTTTGAACTGTCTGGATAACAAGGGTTCTATCCTCTGTAATCTGGAGGGCATGGTGTTTGACCTCCAAACAGTTTTCCAATTTGTCTCTGATCATTTAGTCCAGAGAAGAAAACACATTTTCTGGTTACATCTGTCTTCTTCTTCACATGATCTATCATGAATTGGTGTTTGTGGATGATGTTGACAAACGGTGATATCTGGAACTGAATGTATTCCTCCTGATCCTGGGGTTGTTTATCTAGCGTGAGAACTTTCTTCAGGTGTAACTGAGTGTTTAGAAACATGCAGAAATCCTTCCATTTATTGCTGCAAGTTGCATGAATTTTAGTTTATTAAAGAGACAATTTACATCTACTCCTGAACAGATATCTACACTCGCACTCTAAATGTGTTCAGCGCCATCTGCAAAGTAGCCAAATCCCACCTCTACTTCGCCAAGCGCGGATCCCCGCCTTGAACTAAATGTTTCAATCCAAAGGTTTTTATCCTCTTGTGGCAGATTGCCTTTGTTTTCCGACGGATTTGCCCCCAGTTAAGCTTTGATTGCACTGTGAGAGTCATGGTGTGTTGTGACAGATGATCACTTTCAGCTTTATTGTAACTTTCATCAGGGAACATGGTGTTTTTGACTCTTTTGATTGTTTGGAACTGTGTGACGAACAGCTCAGATGTAAAGGTGTGTGTACACCTATTTTTCCAGACAATTAGACACACTTCTTATGATTGTCCTTATCTCTGAATCTCCCCCCCCACCTTCTCCCACTGGTTATCCCAATCATTCTATTCTTTTTCCCCCCACTTACATCAAGTCTCACTTCGTGTGAGATGATGAAATAGTTGGAGAAGTCGGGAAATCTGTGTCTGGTGAAACGGTTTTGGACTCAGAGATAACTGAACCCTTGTGGGGAAAAGAAGAAGAAAGCTCGTCGGCTTTAGAGTCGAGTTTCCTGAGCGACTGCGCGCGTGTTTTGTGTCGCTGAGTGTGTCTCAGTGAATGTGAAGTTTACACACTTCTTTTCTCTGAGAGTAGACTTATTTTTACTTCTTTGTTGAAATATTTTTTGTGCAGAATTCCATGTTGATTAATGTATTTTTAGATATTGTGGGTCCAAATGTAAATGTGTTTGCCTTTTTTTCCATCACTGCAATAAATTCTTTTTACTAGCCGTTGATACATGCAGAACATAATTATGTTTGTTTGTTTGGGTTTTTACCTACTTTTATTCTCTGTAGCAATTATTAGAAAATGTTTTCATTCATAAAAATCCGTATCTTTCTCTTACCTCCTTTACCCTCTCATCTCCTTTGTGTTTTCTTTTTCTGTCCCCGTGATTCTTTTACCCCTTTTTTCTTCATGCTTTTGATCTACTTTTCCTGTCTTTTTCATGTTCTTTTCATGTCTTGAATCATCCTCTCATCTCGTTTCCTCCTCTTCCTCCTCCTGCAGGGCTGCTCGTCTCCTATCGTGGTGAAGTTCGCCGACACGCAGAAGGACAAGGAGCAGCGGCGTCTGCAGCAGCAGCTGGCGCAGCAGATGCAGCAGCTCAACAGTGCGACCACCTGGGGGAGCCTGACGGGCCTGGGGGGCCTCACTCCACAGTATCTGGCAGTAAGAGCCGCCGCCTCATTGCCAAATCTCCACTATCATGTACAGTGGCCACAATGAAAAGAAATACCCCCAAATTCACCAACACAAAGTCATTTTTATTCTCTTCAGTGTAGATAAAATGAGGCATCTGAAACAAAATGTAACCAGGGTTTTGTTCCAAACCTTCCAGGATCTACGTTCATATTGTCCTGCATGTTTCCCTATTTCACTACACCTGGTTTAAATTGCCATTAACAGGCTTCTGCTGGTCCAAACGAGAAGTGGATGAAGTAAATATTTATTGTGTGTTTGAGCAGAAAAAATCTTAAAATCTTAAAACTTGCGAGACAAGTGGATCAGAACAGAGAAACTCTGAACTAGTCTAAGATAAAAATGTGTGAAATGTGTACAAATATGTGTTTAATTGATGTAGGTAATTCTGAACTCAAACCAGGTGCGTCTCAAGAACAAGTAAATTAAAATTAAAAAATGAAAAAGAAGTTATGAAACACTAACAAACACTTAAACCAGATAAGAACAAAGTGAACCAGGAAAAACAAGATCGAGATCTGAAAAGCTCCAGTGATTGACGGGAACTTCATTACATTAATCTGCTGCCTCAGGGGGGAAATATGGCATATTTTATTAAAATATAACCTGCATTTTGTCCCATAGATTAGGATGACCAATATAGTCTAAAACATCTACAGAAAAATCTGAGACTTTTAATCTAAAAAGTGTTCAGATAGAGAAATATGAAAGATTTAATGTTTATTTAGTTCTGTATGTGATTTGTTTTCTTATTCTGTTCTCATTTAATTTTAACAATGTTTACATGCGTCAGTACAGATTTTAAAAATACAAACACTCAATATAAATTATTTGTTTTCTTTTTAAATCTCTTTTTTTTTTTACATTTTTTTAAATTATCCTGCAGCTTCCTGGATCATAAAAACAAACCAGTAAAGAAAATATGTTTGTGAACTGAAAAAGTCAATTGAGAAATGTATTTAGTTATTTTCCTACATAGTATCTTCCAAGTTCTTTCAGTGTAAAGTTTCAAAGACTCTCTGAACATTAAATGTGGAAGATTCTTGGGATAAATTTGGGGGAATTTAAACCTGGTCAATCTAAAAAAGAGCAGAACTTCAGGGCTGCTCTGCTGCAGAGTCTGAGAGGTTGACTTAATTCTTCTTTTATTTTGAAAGCTCATTTACACCTTGTTCTCGTCTCTTGTTTTTCTTTCACAGACTTTTATCTTTTTTACATGAATGTTGGTTTTCAGTTCAAACAAAAAGTTCCCCTCAATTCCAAAATGTCTGAGATGACTTTTGTGTCTGTTTTCACACCAGCCAGAATAAATCAATACTCTTTCTGAATGTCGATTTATTAGAGAAGGAATTGAGAGAAATGTAGCAGCTGCGATAGTCTTTTCCGTTTGAAAAGATTAAGTTCTGTTCCAGAGGAGACGGGGAAAAAAACTCACAATCGAAACAAGATGTTAATTTGCTGTTAATTTGAGTCTTTGAGTTTTTGACAGCATCAGTATTCCTGTTTAGTTTAGAAATCTAATTAGTCAGCAGGATTAGAGCTTTCATGCACAAGTTGTCTGGGAGAATCATGGAGGAATACAAACAGGGTTCACTGAGAGAAGAGATCAAACTATATTAGCAGCTCATTTACTCATCGGGCGCTGATGCAGAAAGCTCACTGGTGTGAGTTTAGCTCCACAGCATTGGAAAGACATTTGTTTTACTTCCAGTATCCATCCTGCTCACGTTGGTCCGTCCTTTTCTGTCTTGTTTCTTCTCTTTCTGTCCTGGTTTAGCTGCTTCAGCAGGCAGCCTCCTCCGGTAACCTCGGAGCCTTCAGTGGGATCCAGCAGATGGCCGGTGAGTCCAAAAATCAGCTGGTTTGAAACCACAATCTCTGTTGCACTGCTCTGTAATTCTTTTTTCCCACAGACTTCTAAAAGAAGGACCAAAGAGCATAACAGATGAACTCGCATGGTGGAGTAAAGAGAGATCGTTGCCCTGAAGATTTATTAACTGTTGCTAAGATTTGTCTTGATCTTTTAATGAGGCCAGAGAAGAGTTGTGCCCAGGGCGTGTAACAGTAGTGGTGAGGCTTTGTCGGGGATGGATGAATCACAAGAACGGGGGGAAAAAATGGGGAAAAGGAGCACAGGAAAGAAAAATGTGTAAAGGTGGAGCAAGTGTTGCTCTGCAGAGTGGCGCCATCTACTGGCATCTTCCTGCAGAGGATCTGGGACTTCCTGCTTCGAGCATCCGTACGTTTAGTTAACGAAAACTGAATCTTCTTGGCTTCAGAGAGTTTTAAAGCAGCTGCAGTAAAACTTTATTTTGTAATGAGCCTTAAGCTTGCAGAGAAGTTTCCCTTTTTAATTTAAACTAGATAAAATCAGTGTCTTTGGGAAATATCATTTCCAGAGCTTAAAAATGTAGGTTACTTTAGAGTTCGAGGGACTCTTGGAGACGTCCCCTCCTCCTCTCTCTTTATTTCTAAGCTTCTTTTTGTAGATATTCTCCCACTCTCCTCTCTCTTTATCACAGTTTCTCCATCCCATCTTTTCACCACGATCCTCTGCCCTTCTCTCAACTTCTTAGCTTTTATTTTTTTGCCATTTGATCTTTTTACATAAGAGAAGCAGGATAAAGAAGACTAGAAAGAACCTGAGTCAGTTTCCCTGTGATGGCGTTTAAAGTTGTCTCTTCTCTGGGACTCAGTCACATTTTTCCTCACAGTGACAAACAGACTCTGGTAACGAAGAGAGAGGAATGGCGTCTGAATTGAGAGATCTGTTGGTCCTCCATCTGCATTGGTGAGAAAAAGCGAGCGAGCTTTAGTGATTGGCAGGAGACGCGAGACAGCTGAATGACATCTGGTCTCAGTCTTTAACACGAGGAGCTGCAGAGCTGAGAGGCTTCAATTACACCAATGAGCATTCAATTAGATGCAGCCAACGGCAGGCTGCTGCAGCACGCACACACACATGCACACACAACGACCTGCTGCACGCACCATCTGCAGATCCTCTGATGTGTTTATTTCATCGTCTTCTTTCTATCGCTCTCCAAGCGGATTTGTCTGCACTTTATTCCTCTATAACACAGTTATTTTTTTCTCCCGCCTGCTCCTTTTCTCCTTACAACTGTTGTGAAAATGTTTGTTCGATGAGAGAGATGTTCTTTGACAAATGCAAGTAAGAGCTGGTGTAGAGCTGCTCTGGTAAAAAAAAAGGTGAGAAAAGGCTGCATGCAGAGAGAAAGATAGAGACGGGAAAAAGAGCTGCTTTGCAGTTGTTTGTGTCATCAGCTGAGGGAAAGAAAAGGACAAAACAGACACGGAAAGAGCTCGACAGGGAGGAATAAAGAGGAAAAAGAGGGAAGGAGAGGAATGGAAATGAATCTGAAGAAGAAATGGGCAGAGAAACAACAGATAAGGCAATTAGGTGAGAAGAAAGAACAAAAGATGCTCAACAGGGAAGAAATCAGAAAGAAAGATCCCGTAAAAAATGAAATGTGAAAGAAACGAGTAGTTCAGAAACAAACAAAAAAAAAATGGAAGAATTAAAAAGATTACCAAAATCAAAGAGTTGCTAGAAAAGGCAAATTGGAAGAAACAAAGAATAAAGGTGCTTCCAAAACGAAGGAAAGTAAAAAGAGGAAGAACACGTCAGAGAAAACATCGAGTGCAGCGCTTTAAAAGAACCCTTTATTCATCTCATAAACACTAACCCATCAGGTCTATCTGCCACTTTTCACAACCACAGACATAAAATAAACTTTTAAGACACAATAAAAAGGTGTGAATGTTCTCACAGCGCTGAAACTCCACGTCTTCTTGCTCATTTGCTGCATTGTCTGCCTAAAAAATAGAAGCCACAGCCTGAATTAGCTCCAGCCCTGAGCGTGTGTTCACAGGGTTTGACAGAAAGAGTGACAGCTGTTTTTATTCCTGCCTGGCACAGGAATAGAAATCCATTTCAGCTTTTGATGTTTGACAGAAAATTGGAGAAAATGGTCCTGAAAACACGATTGGTTTTGGCTACGGCGGCGATGACGGTGTTCCTAAGTAGCACAGACGAGTAAAGAAGTCGCACGCGTGTTGTTTTTATACCCTGAAACCCTGTCGCGCTCACGCACGGCTGCAGCAATTTCTCAAAACAAGATCAGATGTCTAAAGAGTTGTCAGCCATTTTCTTTTTCTATATACATTAAATTTACCAATCAGAAGTGTGAATCCAAGGGATGAATCCAGCCATCTGTTGCCATCGCTCAGTTCGGTCGTCTGGGTGAAGGATATCTTTGTCTAACAAGATGGATCTTCTTCACAGTGTTGTGTTTGTGCATGTCTTTTTATGTGTGTGTGTACGTTTCCATGTATATACACCCAGACTGTATATACGACACCTCACATGTTGCCACCCTCTCAACTTTAACAAGCTCATGAGTAAGGCAAAGCTTCAGTCTGGAAAGTTCCACTCCGATTCCTGATTTCTGTTTGTTTCCAAGTCTTCATGATGTGCGCACACACGTGTTCATGTCAGGAAGGTGAAAGGTTGAGTTGTACTCACAGGCGGTGTTTTATGGCCTCTGCTTCACTATCATTTAGGTGCTGGCATGTGGTCATTAATTATGCTTAAGTACAGACACACATGCTAATGTCAGACAGGAGATTAGCAGGGAAGTGGACTGAGCCTGCAGAACTCTTGAAATCCCTTCATATCGCAGACTGGAGCCTTTCTCATAAACAAACCAGTAGATTTAAGTTTAAAATGTTGATTTTAATAGTAAGAATCTTCATTAAAGTAGATAATTGTAAAAAACAATATTAAAATGTATTTTGAAAGTAAGTTTTTGGCTTTCGTTAAATAGAATATGATTAAATAAAATCATGTTTTATCGTTAAGTGGAAATGAAAATATTAGTTAAAATCATCTTATTGTCCAGTCACATTGTCGTCTTTTTTGCTCAGAATTCTTAAAGGTCCTGTATCCTGCTGTTTTACAGCTTTCAGTATCTGGAATAGGCACATATATGATAAAATCTTACATTTGGTGTTATATAGTCTTCATTTGTCCTGAAATATAACTTATATTCTTGAGTTATTCTCCGACCAGGAAGTAAATGCTCAGTTTACCTAAAATCCCGCCTCCCCCAGGCCCCACTCGTGAGTTCTGCCCCTCGAGCTGCCTGAATAAAATGGTGAATACATTTCTGTAAGTCTTGCAGTCAAATGCAGATTTTCATTGAAACATTTTTAGAAAGTAAAATACTACAAAACAGTGGTACTTAGTGTCTTGCTTAATCCTCAACCGCAGCGCGAACACGCCGGGCAGGTCCTGGTTTAACATTGTTACATCACTATGTTACAATCAGTCGTTTTCCAGAAGAGAGTGGAGCAGCTGCTCAGAGTGCAGGATTCAGGAGGATTACTAAGAAATGCATGGATTAAGCCAAAAACCACTCTGGGGGTTTGTTTTAAATAAGGAAATAGCATCACAGCATGGTTAAAAGCTCCAAAAAGCTGATTTTGCATGATAAACGACCTTTAACGCAGTTATGAACCTACATTACAGGCAATTGAAAATGAGGTGTTATTCCAACATGTTAAGGCTTAATTTGCACCATCTAGTGGTGGATTGCAACCAAAACGTCCCGCCCCTTTCTGGACTAGTGTCCAATCTTTCAGAATGAAAAAGTACTTTCATTTCTTTAATGCAACATATTCATAATAAATCCGATATTTGTGTTTGAATACTAATAAAAACAAAGTTCAGCAGTTGCTGTTGCTTCTTTGACAACTGATTTTATTATCTTACACTAGTAGTTTAAATAATGAGGAAAATTACTTTTTTAAACTATGTTTTAGAATGTGATAGAACATATTATTTTTATCAAATGGATCTAAGTTGAGTAAGGCTCCAGTCATGACCCATTAATGCAGATATGAAGGCCTTGATTTTATTGGTATTTTTGTTTTTCCAAGGACAAAAATCACGAGTTTTAAAATGTTAAGAGGCTAGAAATCCTTTCAAAGTGTTGAAGGCAGCTTTGTTTCCTCTTGTAGTTTTAGAGGCCTCTCCTTTGGGCTTTACTTTCACACTGTTGAAAGAGAGAAACTTAAGTTTAACTAAATCACTGTGATTATGTCTGCCTCCTGAGCAGCTCTGCCTTGGAGAAACACACCAGGACTAAACACTACAACAGCTGCTCGTACTGATTCAGACCCATTTGGGACTTATTAGAGAATTCAGCTGCTGTGGTGTTTACCTTCACACTCTACAGACTCTTTATTTTTACTGAGATTTGGAAGTTATCTGAAGAAAAAAGGGAAGAATTGTGCAGGATTATTTCCAGGTATACAGTGGGGCAAAAAAGTATTTAGTCAGCCACCAATTGTGTAAGTTCTCCCACTTAAAAAGATCAGAGAGGCCTGTAATTTTCATCATAGGTATACCTCAACTATGAGAGACAAAATGAGGAAAAAAAATCCAGAAAATCACATTGTCTGATTTTTAAAGAATTTATTTGCAAATTATGGTGGAAAATAAGTATTTGGTCAATAACAAAAGTTAATCTAAATACTTTGTTATATAGCCTTTGTTGGCAATGACAGAGGTCAAACGTTTTCTGTAATTCTTCACAAGGTTTTCACACACTGTTGCTGGTATTTTGGCCCATTCCTCCATGCAGATCTCCTCTAGAGCAGTGATGTTTTGGGGCTGACGCTGGGCAACACGGACTTTCAACTCCCTCCAGAGATTTTCTATGGGGTTGAGATCTGGAGACTGGCTAGGCCACTCCAGGACCTTGAAATGCTTCTTACGAAGCCCCTCCTTCGTTGCCCGGGCGGTGTGTTTGGGATCATTGTCATGCTGAAAGACCCAGCCACGTCTCATTTTCAATGCCCTTGCTGATGGAAGGAGGTTTTCACTCAAAATCTTACGATACATGGCCCCATTCATTCTTTCCTTTACACGGATCAGTCGTCCTGGTCCCCTTGCAGAAAAACAGCCCCAAAGCATGATGTTTCCACCCCCATGCTTTACAGTAGGTATGGTGTTCTTTGGATCCAACTCAGCATTCTTTCCCCTCCAAACACGACAAGTTGAGTTTCTACCAAAAAGTTCTATTTTGGTTTCATCTGACCATATGATGTTCTCCCAATCCTCTTCTGGATCATCCAAATGCTCTCTAGCAAACCGCAGACGGGCCTGGACGTGTCCTGGCTTCAGCAGGGGGACACGTCTGGCACTGCAGGATTTGAGTCCCTGGCGGCGTAGTGTGTTACTGATGGTAGCCTTTGTTACTTTGGTCCCAGCTCTCTGCAGGTCATTCACTAGGTCCCTCCGTGTGGTTCTGGGATTTTTGCTCACCGTTCTTGTGATCATTTTGACCCCACGGGGTGAGATCTTGCGTGGAGCCCCAGATCGAGGGAGATTATCAGTGGTCTTGTATGTCTTCCATTTTCTAATAATTGCTCCCACAGTTGATTTCTTCACACCAAGCTGCTTACCTATTGCAGATTCAGTCTTCCCAGCCTGGTGAAGGTCTACAATGTTGTTTCTGGTGTCCTTTGACAGCTCTTTGGTCTTGGCCATAGTGGAGTTTGGAGCGTGACTGTTTGAGGTTGTGGACAGGTGTCTTTTATACTGATAATGAGTTCACACAGGTGCCATTAATACAGGTAACGAGTGGAGGACCGAGGAGCCTCTTAAAGAAGTTACAGGTCTGTGAAAGCCAGAAATCTTACTTGTTTGTAGGTGACCAAATACTTATTTTCCACCATAATTTGCAAATAAATTCTTTAAAAATCAGACAATGTGATTTTCTGGATTTTTTTTCCTCATTTTGTCTCTCATAGTTGAGGTATACCTATGATGAAAATTACAGGCCTCTCTGATCTTTTTAAGTGGGAGAACTTACACAATTGGTGGCTGACTAAATACTTTTTTGCCCCACTGTATATGTAAAAGAAAAGCCACGCTGTCCACTGGTATTCCTCCAGACGCCAGGCTTCAGTTCTGTGCTGTCCCGGTCCAGCCAGGCGACCCAGCCGCTCCCCCAGGTTTGACACCACCCTCTCTGGCTCCTCTCTCCAGGTATGAGTGCTCTGCAGTTGCAGAACCTGGCTACTTTAGCGGCAGCGGCGGCGGCAGCCCAAAACTCGGCCAGCCCCTCCACCGCAAACCCCTTGTCATCCAACGCCGCCTCCCTGGGAGCGTTGGCCAGCCCAGGTAACGCCGCAGTCACTCAGATTGGGGGGTTCGACGCCTGCCTCCGCTCTCCACCTTTACCATTACCAGTGTTATCACCCCACGAATCCGGCATATCACCAAAACCATCGACTTGTCACCGAAACGTCTTCACTGTTCCGATCTCCATGTTCCACCGGTGTGTGTATATCCACCATCTTATCACACCTTCATCGTAGTACAGACGCCATGTTGATGTTCTCAATGCGCCGCCGCTCTGAGTCTTTGTGTCTTTTCATCATGTGACCCATGTCGTCCCATGTGACTGTATATCTGTGTGCATGAGCCTATGTGTTTTCATCAGGTTGTGGTGCATTCTGTGTCTGGTTTTAATGATGTATCTGTTCGTGTCCGACTGCAGCAGCTCTCAAGTCCCATCTCGAGTTGGAGACTTGTTGTTTCCCGGTGGACAGGGTCCGTCTGCACTTCTATGTGTGTTTATAATGTCCTGCTTGTAGCTTTGGGTTTAAAAAGTACCCGGATGATGTCTGAACCTGGTATCAGGTTAAATACTGCCACCTTCAGATTTCTCTCCACACATTGCTTCATCCTGTCTCCCTCCTCCTCTTCGTTACCCTCATCTCCTGCTGCTGCCCTCTTTTTGACAAGCTCCTTGTTTCTGCTCCATCATCCACCCCCCCTCATGTCGACTCGGCCTTGCTCCAGCAGCACTCTCCCAGCAGAGCATGAATATGAAAACCCACCCCCTCCCTCCTCAGCCGACACTCTTCTTCCTCCTTAACGCTCGCGCCGCTCCATCCCACTTCGAATGGCCGTTCTTGTCTTGTCTCACCTCCTACTTTCTCTCGTTTTTCTCTTTCATCCCAGCCTCTTTTCTTACTCTAAATGTCAGTCCAACCTTGAATTGTACACACTCAGGTTGAGCTACTCAGTGCAAATAAGTGGTGCTATACTGCATGTGTCAGTGAAACTGAAAACGTCACTCTAGTTTGATAAATATAGACAGATCTGCATGGAAACAGGCCAGTGTCTTTGTTTAGCATTGTGTGCTGACATAACGCCCCCTTTGCCACGCCATCTCTTAATATATTCAGCGGCAATCCCGCTTTGTTGGCAACGCTTTGATGAGAAGAAGGGTAAATGAATAGATTCAATCTCTGTTTTGTTTTTGTCTGAAAAGGAACAAGGTTGCACGCTTTGTGCACTATATTTCCCACCATTTCACCCGCCATCGCCAACACAGTTCAGTGTTTCACATCAGTGTGTGTTCAACTTTATGTGTGTGTGTCATTTTGTTCAAATTCATTGTCTTTATTATGATGCTTTTTATAGCGAACTCAAAATCAAACCTCGCTTAAGGAAATTTAAGTGAAATTTATTGTGAAGAAAAAAATTACCGTATTTATTATTATAAACGTTGTTTCCTATTGTTTATTTGTTGACGCTGTGTTCTTTCCTGTAACAGTAATTGTCTGCTCTTGGGATTATTTTCAAAATCAAAATAACAGTGCTAAATTTTGCTTTAAGCTCCACAAATTTTTACTTGTAGGTTTTCAAGGCTGCAGTATTTTTTAAATTAAAACGTTAACTTAAGGTGCTACTTGTATTTTTAAGTATCAATATATTTTTAAATCAACTGAAGTGCACTGTTACAGAGTTGTGCCACTGTCAGGAATGCTGGTTTCCACATTTCCTTTGAACCATGTTTTTTTTTCTGAGAAATCCCATTTCTGTGATTGCCAGATATAGCCAGTTAGGATTTTAAAAGAGGTGTATTTAAATAAATATAAGCTGTGTTTGAATTAAAAGTATTTTGACTATTGGCATTTTCAAATATAAAAAATAGCATTGTATTGCTCTATGTACACTCCTAAAGTTTTACATAGACATACCACACCTCTATCTGTATGTCCATGTATATATCTTTAATCTAGTTTGTGTTTATTGCTGTGATTGCTATTGATGGCTAATATAAATGGTGCTCCTGTCATGGCCGCAAGATTGGGCACAGCTCTTTTTTCCACAAAAAAAACATATGTAAAATTTCACATAGAGACTTTGAAACACTTGCTAACATTTTCAAACTAGAATCTTTGTTATTTAGGATATAATGATTCTAACAAAGGAACTGGAGTTCTTTGTTAATTCTTGGACATGTTTAACTTCTCAGTTCTAAAGATACTAGGCTAGCCAGCTGTTAACAAGCCTAAAATTCCACTCCTGTTGGTTTTGGACTGATAAAACTCTTTATTAAGGAGCAAAACATATTTAAAACCCTAAAAAATTCCAACTGTTTTTGATTACTTTGTTAGGCTGACTTCAACATAAAACCAGGCACAAAACTGTACTAATCAACATTATGTTTTTGAAAGACAGCTGGCAGCTCAGGCTTGAAAATGTTAACCGAAAATGTTTTCGGTACAAAGTTCTTTATTTATTTTTGCCTTCAGCACACTAATGGCAAACACACAACTATTGGCAGTTAGGTGGGCAGCTGTAGCCTAGTGGGGAGGGAGATCACCTCTTGTTCAGAAGACCGGTGTTTGATCCCTGGTGCCAGCAGGCTACGTGTCAAAGTATCCCTGGGCAAGACACTGAACCAGCAACTGGGCGCTGTACAAAATGGCTGCCCTCTGCTCCTCAGAAATAAGGAAGGGTCAAATGCAGAGCCTGAATGAAGTATTCATTATTAGTATCAAAACAGCTGATTTATTTGTCCTGTTTTAGCATGATTACAAACAACAGTCATAAAACCAGCGTAAGTCTCCCAACGCTGTGTCTTTCTTGCACTGTGTAATAAAGAAACCCAAAAATCCTTAAATAAAGTGCATAGAGGAAGGAAGCCAGTGTTCAACAGTGGCAACACTTGTTGACAGCTTTTTATAAATGATAATAAAATGAAAATCCTACTGAAATTGAATTGGTATATTTGGCACCTAAAATGTTTCAAGCTGCTTAAAAGCCTCCACCTGAAAAAGTTTTGAATGTTTTATATAACATGCATTTCTTTGTCTCCTGCTCCTCCCTTTTCACCTCCATCCTTCCCCCTTGCTTCTATTTTTAACTCTCTCCATCCTGTTTTCCTACCACCTTTCCTTTTTTTTTCTCTCCAGCAGCAGGCACCACAGCAAGCTCCAATGCTGGCGCCATGAACTCATTGACCTCTCTGGGCACCCTGCAGGGCCTGGCAGGCGCAACTGTGGGCCTGAACAACATTAATGCACTAGCAGGTAGCGTCAACAGTGAGTATTCACCCTGCCATCAGCATCTCCACCTCCAACCATCCACACCCGATGGCAACGTCACTTCCACAGACTGTGAGTCAGAGCAGAGAGTCCAAGTTACGGCCATAGCAATCAGCAGTGTTGGCATATTTTATACTTTTTGTTAAAAAGTGCTCTTATTTTGTCATTTTGATGTGACAAATTTAATTATAAGTTATTCATAGCTGCACAGAAATTCAATTTAGCTCCATTGCAGCCAATTTGTCACGAGCAGAACTTGTAACATGAAAAATGGAAACATTAAAACTTACTTGAACTTGAAAGAATAGAAATCACTCAATCGTTTGTTAAAGATAAGAAGAGCACAGTTCATTAAACTACAAACCAAAGTTTACACAGTCCGGGTCTCTCTGTTGTTTCTCTGCATTTCAGGTTAAGTTTCAAACTTTATTTAGAAACGTCATTTTTATTCATCCATCCATTCCTCCATCTTTTCATCTGCTTCCTGGTTGTGTCCGGGGTTATGCTTGCTGTAAGCGTGCTTATTTGTCCTCCCAGCAGAGTTGACGGCTGCTTGTTGCTGTGTGGGATTGTGTTGACGGTCAGTTACATGTTGGTGTCATGTTCACTGTTCTGATTATAGAAATAAAAACCTAATAAAAGGGAAAGCGGATCATTTCTGACTGTTTTCAGTCTGTAAATTTGACAGTTTTATTTCTTAAAAACAAAAAGTTCAGTTTCCCTTCATAATTAAAACATTTTTCAGTTTTATGCCAGAAATTCCCTCTGCTGCAAAATTACATGCATCTAGTTATTGTCATAATAAAAATGTAGCATCAAAGCATTATACACACAAATGTCCTCTCAATTTAAAGTAAAACATTTTTTTTTTTTTTTTCTGCTTTCTAACCCAGAAGCTTGAAGAGTTACAGTAACGACAAGTTCACAGAGTGACATCTCAGTGGAGCTAAAACAGTATTAATCTTCTGGGTATCACCAGCAGTAACAGACTACCAGTCATTTTTAAAGGCCCTGTAAATCAGGTAAATGATGCTTAACAGCTAACAACTTTTAGAACCTCTTTTAACTGCAAGGTGTCCATGTCCTGTAGGTCCAAAACAAGCCCAGATCATTCCTCCTCCACCACCGTGCTGGCAGCTAGGATTCAGACTGTATTCACACCTGATAGTCCGGTGGACTCGGTTCGATTGGGGACCAAAATTACAACATTGTTGCTGTTTTTAGTTCGTGTAGTTTGCATTCACACTGCACTTTATGAAATGGACCAAAGCTTAGGAGTAGCATGTAGCATTAGCATGTTTACATCCCTGCCTGTGGTGGCGCTGTGGCGTTTAGTGTGTGTGTGTGTGTGTGTTTGTATTTCTGACCTCCTGAGGACCAGTTTCCTGACTTTTACTATCTTTCTGGGGTCCGAGGGTTCTTGTGGGGACCGAAGCCTGGTCCCCATGAGGGGGACTCCCCTTTTTAGGGTTAGGGGTTAGGTTTATAGGTATGGTGTGAATAGAGTTTTAGTTAGTCTTAGGGTTAGTTATAGATCAGTAATGGTTAAGGTTAGGAAAAGGGTTTGGGTTAGGTATAAATCTAGTTACTAAAATCAATGGAAGTCAATGGACGGTCCCCATAAGGATAACAAAATACACTTGTGTGTGTGTGTGTTACTGAACACTGCACTTCCTGATGCGGTGATAGACTCCTTTTACAGCAGCAGATTCTGGTGGTTTTGAAATTGACCTTTTGTTTTTGGCAAATGCACCAGATCAATATTCTGCAGCAATGGGTTCAGGATGAGCAGATAACGAGACAGAGGACTACACAAGACGGCTGCACTATATAGTCCACTTCCTGCAGAGTTTGGTTCAGTCGAACCAGGACTTAGGTTTGTAGGCGAACTCGAGTTTGGTTGTTTGGTCCGAATCAGAGTTTAATTGCACATTCACACCTTCCCAAACGAGTCAGACTTTCTCGGCAAGTGAACTCGAGTTCGATTCAAGCAGACTGAACAGTGCTGGTGTGAATGCACCCTAAGTGTCTGTGTTGTTCTGCTATTTGGTTTTCGTCAAACACATTGCTGCAAATTACTGGTAAACATCTCTACTTTGGTCGAGAATTGCTGTGGTTTGTTCAGATGAAATTTTAAAAACCAAAGCTGTGCTGCCAATGCTCATAAAGGATCAGTCCTTTAACCTGCTGAGGCCTGTAGAAACCAGTATGGTTCATGTGTAATAGATGAAATTTCTCTAAAGATTCCTTGATTGTGTGGTTAGATTGGAGGGATGTCTACATGTCAATAGATCTTAGCCACACAGCCGCGCATGTGGTCTGACAGCATCTAAGAAGCCGTGAGGCACGTGTCCTGCCTCTGACCTCGGAGGAGATGTGGCTGGGATCTTAATCAGAGCTGTTATGACAGCAGAGATCCTGTACCACCGGCCTCTTCCACCACATTATTCTCCTCTGACCTTTACCGCTTCTCAGCTAGAGTAGCCGTATCCGCCGTGTAAATCATACATGCGTCTACTCAAGCTGACGCAAAAGCAGAAACACACAACACGCACACACATTTGTCTTTTTAAACCCAACCGGTTGCTTCGGTTTTGCATCCCATTTTGTCCGAGCTAACCCGTCACTCCTCTTGTTGCTCCCTTCCTCATCCACCCACCCACCAACCACCCTCATTTAAACACATCTAGGCCTTAATTGAATTGCAAAGGTCACTGGTGCAATTATTCCTGAATAAATGAGTGACCTATAATCCGAAGCGCTGTGGTGATAATTTATTTCACTGTGTCTGACGGTGAGGCGACAGGACGCCGAGGCCGTGTCAGACCTCCTCAGACATGTTGCCCTCCACCGTGATATTAAGCCGTTACAAGCAGCTAATGAGTGTTACTGCTGCGTTCTTTCACTTTCTAAACTCCCTCCACCCTTAAAGAGAGACGTGACAGATGAGAAAACCACAAATAATCACGGTTTACTGCCCGAGTTCTCTGTCTTAACTTTAAAGTTTCCTTGATATTAGCTTGCTCTCTCCAAAATGTGAATTTAACTGCCAGTCAGTGTGTTAAGTAAAATATAGCAGAGAAGATGTTTAAGTGACTGATAAATCAGGTTATCAGACTGTCATTGTTACTCAATTTCTTCAGTGGAGATAAAAATGTTACTTTCAAGTAATCGTGTTAAGTCGAACACAAAAGAAAATTTACGTTGCTCAATATTCTAACCCAATTAATGATTTTTTTTTTTATTCAATCATAGTTTTTAAGTCTAAATATTTCTAGTGTGCTTCAGTTCAGTGTTGTGTTGTCGAAGATTCTTTGTTTGGTGTTCAATACCTGAATTTATAATAGAAACTTCACAGTTTAAATGTAACTTTTTACCTTTCATCATATTTGGAAGGCCATTTTATTCAATATTAAAGCATTAAATAAAACACCCAAAAATATTAAATATATATATTGAAAAGCCTAGAAAACATTTGTTAGAAGACTTCATTTTATACACTGAAGTTTTTTAAGGTGAATCTTCTTTACAATGGAAATTTTAGAAGTCAGGATAATAAAAACATTAGAAAATAAATCTACTTTTTTTTTTACTTTTACTGAGCTACTGTTGCTCATATCATTTAAATACGTGTAATTATTTTTCTCAATTTCTTTTTTACATTATTTTATAAGGGTATGTGTTTTCTTAGTAGTAGTAGTAGTAGTAGGAGTATTTATTTATTATTGACATGAATGGCACTCCATACTTAACCAGTTCCATGCTGTGATAAATGCAGTAAACTGTACAAATAAGCATATTTAAAGGTGCCCTGCCATAAAACAATATATTTTTTTGAGTTTTGTGTTGAATATTTTAGATCCACAGGTGTTTTTGGTTTCGTACTGGGTGTGAAAATTGCACAATAACTTCTTTTTTTGTTTTTGTTAAAAGAGACGGGTGCAGGAATTAGGCAAGTTTGAAAATCCTATCATTGTGATGTCACAATGATTTTGTTCATTAATATTTATCAGCTCGTGCAGTTGAGACACTCTGCAAAGTTAGCTCAGCTGTTCAGTAGCAAACACGGCGGACCATCAGAGTCGTTGTGTTATGCTCCAGCCGGATTTACACAATGCGCACATTGCTGAAAAATCCCGATTTGCGGGACAAATGGCTTCACTTGACTCCCAGAATTTATAGTCAACTCAGCAGTGGAGTCTGAGGCTGGGGGGGGGGGGGGGGG
>SSNP01000328.1:98693-116033 GCA_006937955.1 Pachypanchax playfairii | reverse complement strand
GGGGGGGGGGGGGGGGGGGGGGGGGGGGGGGGGGGCTCTGCTGTTCTGCAGGGATTTCTGATAAAATGCCGGGGTCTTATCCGCATGCACCTCCTCCCACTCATAATCACCATCCTGAGGGCTGTTGGTCTCGAAATGAAATTTCCATCCTGTTGGTCCCGTTTGGAAATCTCCCGTAGCTCGGCTTTATGCAGGATGTTATTAGGTATGTTACTCAGACAGTCATGTGCTCTCATAGGCTAGCTGTTAGCCAATCTGAGTCCAGCGAATTAGCATAATGACTATTAATGAGCACAGGCCAAAGTCAAGGTCACTTTTCAAGTAGTCAAATTATTTTGATCGTGAATGGCTTTTCCTAACTTTTTTTAGATATAAAATATTTTAGATTACAGGTTAAAACTTCAGAAATAACCATAAAGTGAATACATTTGAGTGACAGGGCACCTTTAAGCGTTATTTATTATTTCCTGTGTTTGTAATTTTCTTTTTGTTGTTGTAAACATTAACGTTGTCTTGTTGGAGATTTTTCTGCTTGCAACGCTGTTTTTTCTGAAGCTCTGGCTGTCGTCAGCAGAACCCATCAACACTTTACTGTTTGTGAACTTATTACTTTGTCTGTCCCGTTCTCTGACATGTCTGCTGTTGTCTTTTGTGTGTTTCCACACAATATCAATGTGTATTAATGTGTGTCACGAGTCTGTTGCTGTGACTGTGTGTGTTTGTGTGTGTATGTGTGGATAAAACACAACCTTCAGTGGGAGCGCTAATGAGTAAGTGCATTCTTCTTTCTTTATTGTTGGGTTTTATGTAAAGTTGCTCAAATGCTCTCAGGTATGGCGGCTCTAAACGGAGGCTTGGGTGGCGCAGGGCTCACCAACGGGACAGCGGGAACCATGGATGCACTGACGCAGGCTTACTCAGGGATCCAGCAGTACGCCGCCGCAGCACTGCCCACCCTCTACAGCCAGTCCCTGCTGCAGCAGCAAGGGGCCGCCGGCAGCCAAAAAGAGGGTCAGTAGCCGGGGGCCGAACGTCTGCACATCAGTCCAGCTCGGTGGGAGTTCCATTTCACAATGTTTACTGCACAGCCTTTTCCCAAACATGTATTCAGTGTCTCCTACAAGGATAGCTGTGTGGAATGGTAATCAGTCAGCAGGAGACATTCCGACTGAGCATCAGCACTGTGATGCAGATCCACAGAATCCTAACACTGAGATAAAGTCATGCAAAAACCTGAACCACAAGTAGTCTCATTGTAATGTATCTTGCTCAAAAAATATTCAAAATAAATAAAGATCTATGGGTTTGAAGCCTGTTTATCTCAGGTTTCACCAACATGCATTAAACAAATCAAAGAGAACCCACAAAAAAATCAGAATTTATACAGAAATGTATTTAAAAAAGGTAAAAAAATTGTATAAAA
Organism: Pachypanchax playfairii; assembly: GCA_006937955.1. Classification (NCBI taxonomy): domain Eukaryota; kingdom Metazoa; phylum Chordata; class Actinopteri; order Cyprinodontiformes; family Aplocheilidae; genus Pachypanchax; species Pachypanchax playfairii. The sequence goes on along the minus strand of SSNP01000328.1, from coordinate 114,610 downwards.
GTAACGATTTAGAACAGATCTTGCCCCCCCAAAAAAGGAAACAAAGAGAAAATGCTTAGAAATTCTTTTTCATATTTTACCTTGAATTGATCTGAAATCATATGAAGTTTATACCAGCTGGTTCAGACCGCAGCTTCCTGCTCCGTAAGATAAAACCTGTGAAAGGGGTTTAAATTTTAATTTTCAGCAACAGAAATAATCAGGTCTGAACAAGAAATAGTTCCAAAAAAATCCAATTTGAGAAGAAAGTCATTTAAACAATAGAAGATTCTCAGGTTAGAACTAAAGAATTGGACTGGTTGTTATCCAGATTTTAGAAGAAATTTGATGCGTTCTAGTATTTGAATGTTGAAGACACAGAATTTGACTCCTGTTTTTATGTTCCAATGTCACCCAAACATCTAAAAAAAAAGCGACACGATAAATAAAATGTATTTCAAAAAGAAATTTTAAAAAAAGAAAAAAATCAAATTCTTCTGTTTTCATTGATATAAACAACATGCAGATTATTCCTATATCTGCTTTTTCTTTAGTTGAAACTGCAAAGGAAATTTTGGTCAACCGTATTTTAAGGTCTCTTCAAACCACCTAAATCCACAACCTGCCATTTACCTCAAAGCTTTACCAGCTGAATACAAATCAGATGATGAAATGTGCAGTAAAACAAACACAGCTGCATGCTTTTTGTCGTGCACCTCTCATCTCGGATACATTTGTAAAGATGCTTTCTTTTTCTTTCTTTGACAGTCTGTCCAGGAGTTCAAAACCTTCCAGGGAAACACAGACAGGCCAAATATTGTTCTCCGTGCTGGCTTTATTTAGCCGTGGAGAGTGTGTGAACTGATTGGAAGAGATCTGACCTACTGTGATTATTAGGATGTGAGATAGGGAGAAGGTGGAGAGGTGACCTCTGACCCCTCCTGAGAGGGACAACAGGAAGCTGAAACAGCACAGGAAACCTCTTTTGTTTGTTTAGAGGCTAAATATGATTATTAAATGAAAACCAAATACTTTCCTCTCTTTTGAATTTTGATGTTGTTTAAAAGCAGAAGCAAACCCAAGGTCATCAGACATTGTGCTAAGCAGTGAGCTCCGTTCCTATGACGACAACACGGCAGTGTCAGTCTCCACAATGTGATGCTCTGTCTCCTGCTATCAACTAAAACCCAGTCCTGACTGTATGTCCACTCTGCATATCCCACCAGGTCCCGAAGGTGCCAACCTCTTCATCTACCACCTGCCCCAGGAGTTCGGAGACCAGGACTTACTGCAGATGTTCATGCCTTTTGGAAACGTGGTCTCTGCCAAAGTCTTCATCGACAAACAAACAAACCTTAGCAAGTGCTTCGGTATGGTTAGCGTTCAGAACAGGAAACAAATATCTGTATTTGTTTTAACCTTTGTTATTGTTTCTCTTTCCAGTAATCGAGTTTAGATTTATATTTGTATAGCTGCGTCTATGAGGACAATATTCAGATATCATGCAGGAGCATCATGTAATAACAGAGACAAACTGATCAATCAGGCACATCGAGGAAGGAAGCACACACAAACTAATGCTAATCAGAAAAGAAATAAAGTGTGAGACAATTTAAAGGTATAATATGTAAGAATTCTACAGTGAAATAATCACACAACAGTCTAATGTCCCAATGTTGAAAGTAAGATCACATTGCAGCAGATTTCAATCTCAACCGACTGGGCGGTCGCCCGTTTTTGTCATTTTAAAAACGCTGTTCTGGGACGGAATCATTGTTTACACTGTGTCTAGTTTACATTTAACCAACATTGCTTAAGCAGTACATCTATTTTGTTGGAGTATTGTTTTTTCATTTTAATTCACTATTTGGGGTTAGCAAAAAAAAAAAAGCTAATGAAAAAGTGTTATATGGAATAGATAGCATTCAGTTGCACACTATAGTAATTAGTAAGTCGTATAGTAATTAGCTACTGGCAATGTTCTTGTTATATTGACAAACCTTATGTATATTTTACATTTTCAAAAGAATAGTTTCTCTGATGTACGTGCATTTAGTTGAATTTTCTTTTTGCATTGAAAAAGGTGTATGGTGTTTTGTTCTCAGCTGTATGAGAGATTGGTCTAAACAAAGTGACAGCGAGGTTCCTCTTTGCTCTCTGGTTTTAGATTAACTTGGATAATGTCTGTCAAGTCAGTCTTTTTACAAAAATGTCTCATTTTTTGCAGGCTTCGTCAGCTATGACAATCCAGTGTCAGCACAGGCAGCCATCCAGGCCATGAACGGCTTCCAGATCGGCATGAAGCGCCTGAAAGTGCAGCTGAAGAGATCCAAGAATGACAGCAAACCATACTGATCTTAGTACTAGGGTCTATCTGCTCCCCCTGTTAGCACTGCTAGGGTAAGTCTCCCTCCCCCCATAAAAGACAGAAAAACAAATGATTCAAACCGAGCCATGGTTAAGTAGGAACCCTGGGAGGGTTAAGGTGGGATTGAAAGGTGGGATTTTGAGAGGGAGGGGGAGACGACCTACAACCACCCAGAGGGAGACACCTATTCTATTTTTCTTCTTGCATTTTTGAAGATTTTTCTGTTAACCTTCAAGTATTTTTATTTATTATAATTTGTATTTTTTTAGACACACATGAACACTTCCATTTTCACCATTACGTTGTGCGTTTTCTCTTTTTTAAAATGGAAGTAGCTATCTTGTGCTAGTTAGTAGCTAGCTTTTTTAAAAGAAACGTTAGTGAAAACACTTAATTTTATGTTTACATTGACTATTTATACATTTTCAGGACTAGTTACATACATAACAGAAAAACTATTGAGCCATAATTGTATTTATTTTATTAATTTTGGTTCTAATCTGGATTTGAACCCATCAGTGAAGGGTTTATTCTTTTTTTCTCTTCTTTTTCAACACACGCCGATATGCACATTCGCCCTTTGACCTCCGCAGTGTTGGTTGCAGGCCGCCGCTGCTTCTCCAAACCCTCTATGCCTGCTGGCAACCCGGAAGCAAAGGCTGCAAGATGTTCGTGGCCTCTTTACAGAAAAAGTCAGCCTGCCGTACAGTTACACATAACCACCACAAGAACACAAAAAAAATGCTCAAAGCTGCGTCGTATCATTTCTGTACAAATTAAAAAAGCTATATTTCTGAGAAGTTAAAAAAAATAGTACCTAATTTTCTGGAATTACATTGGTCTTTGTTTTGGAAGTGATTTTACAGCATGTTAGAGAGTTTCAAAAGTAAAAATCCTGAATTTGGTGGACGAAGTACTACTAAAAAAAGTTTGTGGGTTAACGGGGTTAACTGAAAATACTTGATGTTTGTTGAAAGATTAAAAAAAAAAAATTCAAAGTGCAGAAAAGCCACAGGCCTGTAAATTTTATTTGTAAAAAAAGCAGTTCTATTTTTATACAACATTTTTACTGCCTCAGATGAAGAAAAAAAGATTTTATTTATTACCTATTGTTAAGTTATTGGACTCCTAGAAAGTACACAGCATCATTAAGTAGACCCTTGTGAAGAAGTCTCGTGAAACCGGTTTCTCCGGTGTTTTTTTTTTTTTTTTAATTTTTTTTTTATATTTCCAGTCCAAAAGCCACGATCACAATACTTTTTTTTTTTTTCAAACTACAACACTCCCCCCCAAAACCCACCTGACCGTGATACGTTTTCTGTGCTGTTAGTTGTACATCATCCATTTCTTTTTATAACTCTCCATCTATAACGGAACTACTTCCTCATCTGTTGAGTTTCTACTTTTTTTATTGCATTTTTTAGTCGTTTTAAGTGTTTCTTTTTTATGTTTGTTTGTTGCCCCTCTACCTCTATCTACCCTTATAAAGATATACAATTTTTTTTAAACAAAAAAATGTAAAGAAACCTGTCGGGCTTTCCCCCTAAAAATAATGTTTCCCAAATGACACCATCCATCCATGGTCTGATGGATAAAGCTTTGGGTGCTCTCTGTTTTTTGTGTATATGTTAATGGTAATTGTGTTTTGTTGCCTGTTAGTGTAGATCTTCAACATAAAAATCATTTTATAGTTTGTAAAGAAACACAAAATCAAAGCTAAAAAAAGGCAATTAAATTAGTGTGTGGTGTTGCTGTTCTGCCGGTTTGCATTCTCGTTTGTTGTTTGTTGTTTCTCCTGATTTGACTTTTTGTTTTTTAAAGAAAATGTTGTGTCGTGGTGCTCTGGCTCTTTGTGTGTAACTTTTTTCCTCTTCCCTGTTTTTTCTTTCCCCCTTTTAGAACAACCCATCTCCATGCCTGTTAGCTCATCGTTTGCCTAGCATGTCTCCGTGGCGTCAAAAATTTTTTTAACAAAACAAAAAATATCCACCGAAAAAAGTGTCATCGTCCTCTTCCTCCTACCCCGTCATTATTTTTTGATGTCTTTTCCGAGCTCACCTGATCATAACCTGGTTCTCCTCCTCCGCCGCTGCCTACTGACCTTTTGAACTTTTAGCTTTTTTGGACTTTTATGATTTATTTATTTTTTTTTGTGTTTCTTTGGTTTTTGTTTTCTTGCATGTGACCTCATTTGGATCTGTTTTCTGGGAGGGTTTCAGGGAGGGAGGCAATAAAGGAGGAGCGGGCAAGAAAAGAAATCAATGTGAAAAAATATCAAAAGCTGCATTCATATAAAAAAGGACTGAGATTTTTATGGAAAAAAAAAATTCTTTTTGGAGAAAAAAATCAACCTGTGGCATAGTGATTTCCTTTCATTTTGATTTTTTGCATTTGTTTCTTCTTCTTTCTATAATTTCTTTTTCTTCATTTAAAACAAACTTGAACATTCACTACAGAAATTGGTGCGCCATTTTGCTTCTGGTTTCTGATAAAAACCAGTGCCAGAAGCAGTCCGTGCCAGTTTCTCAGAGAAATAAGACTACTTCCAAACAGTTTTGAATAAAAACTGTCTGATCAATATTAGACTCTCTCAGAGCTCTGTAATGATTTTTACATTTTTCAGGCAGTGTAAAGTTTTTTGATAAGGCCATTTTAAGTGGCTGTGTTTCACATTCAAAGTCTATATATAGAACCACTTTTTTCTAGAGTAGTTTAAAGGTTAAAAAAAAAGACATTTGCCCTGTTTGGGGGGGAGAAATGCTACCTACTTGTCACCTTTTGCTGAACTGACTCACAGATAGACAATCCGTGGTTTAAATGCACATGATGAAATGACCTATATTTTCTACTGTTTAAATGTATAGAGGAAAAAAATATTAAGATACCTGTAACCCGCGTTAATGTCGGTGCTTCTTGTGAGTTTAGTTGTGGTTTCATCACAAGTCTAACGGTCTTAAATGTCTCATGTTTTTTCAAGAGAAGACTAAAAAATCAGTTTACTTGAACAATAGACAAAGCCTTTCATATTACTATAATAGTTCTTTTTTTTAAGGAGTCCCTATTTGCTAAATTTCTTGTTGGTTAATTAGCTATATTAAATTCCTAAAAATATATATAAATATAAATATATCTATATATATATATATATATAAATATATAACGTCAGCTTGTGAAGCATCAATGTCATTTTATTTTTTCTCGTGGGAAACAATATTTAGATGTGTTTTGTTGTTCTGCAAAATGTCTTATAAAGAAAAACAGACAAGATCAGTGGAGTTTAGTGCCAAATTCTGAAGGTACTTCCTGCCTAGCGCGTCAGTGTATTTCTTGTGAAATTATTTGATAACATGGGTATTTTATTATAAGTGTTTTGTATGGATCCCTCATATTTAAAATATAGATTTAAAAAAAGAGTTTGTTAACTTGCTATTCTGTGGTCTTGTTGCCTGAAAATGTCATGTTTGCTTTTTTTCTTTGTAAAGATGTAAAAAAGTGCCCATGTGTCATAAATATATATATATATATATAAATATATCCACACACACACACACACACATATGCACACATGGACACACACTTTCGTGCAAACCTCACAGTTTACTTTTTTAAGTGTGCATGAGAGCCCCTGAGCGTGAAAGCCTCTTCAGCAACCGCTACTGCCCGCCGGCGTGCACACAAACACAGCGATCACACGCCGTTCATTTTTCGCCATTGTACGGCCGTTTCATTGATCAAAGCCTTACCACCAATCTTTGCACTCCTGTTCTTATCCTACTAGCATCTCACGCACAAACAGAAGCATCAGCGTGCATTGTTCTTCTTACTCTATCCTGCTTCTCGGCTGTAAAGAAGTGAGAGTCGAAGCCTTATTTCTCTAAATCCTCTTCTTATCCCTTTTTGTTAAGTTCAAAACATTTCAAAGTGGTTTGTTTCTGATTGCAAGGATCATTAGGTTGTGTATCATGTCTGAAGAGCATCTCATGATGTAAGCACAGGGCAAGACCAGCTCATTTAGCCTCAATCTTTTGAGGAAAAAGCACACGCCAGACAGGCAGGAAGAATTAAAAAACAGTGGGACGGTCCAGACATGGCTGCTGAACTTATCCTTTTATTTTAGTGGTACTTGTAAGACTTCTCCATATGTAAGTCTTGTGGTGTAATGGGCCAAAATCATGTATTAATGCCAAAGTGTGTTACTGACATTCACATGAACGAGCCGTTTACGTGGCACAGTGTTGTCATTCAACTGCCCCCTTTCCCCCCTCCCTGATAACCAAGTTTACGGTCTGCAAAAAAAACAAAATCAAAAAACAAAAAAAAAAAAAAAGAGGCAGCATTATTTTCTACAGAAGCTCACCAGTCGCCTTAACCAGGGAGAGTTGTACCATTATTATAAGAGTAGAAAATGTTGTCAGTCAGTGATGTGTGCCAAGTCTAGATTTACTGATGTGTGTGATTAACCTCACACTTCCACCATTCATCCCAAGCAGAAATCGAAGGTTTGAGGGATGCCGCACTGCTTCCCAGTTGTTGACTTCCAGGCAGGCTAAGGTTATTAGAAACAGAGCCGCGTGCAGAAGCATCTTATTGGAATAGCGACAGGGGAAATAAAGCACTTGTTGGCTTGAGAGGAGGGGGTCACGTCTGCAGGTCTGCACAGGAAAAACAACAGCCAGAGCAAAGATGAAGGCAATCCAGCTTTCATTAGTTCCTCTGAAAAACCCAACTTTAGCTGATTTTTACAGAAGGAGAGGCAAGCAGGACACAAACAGCCATAACTACATGTACAACAGCTGGACAGTCCAACTAATGGACCAGCATGTGCATTAATTCAGTGTTGAAGTGTTAGAGAACTTTGCAACAGCTGTCGCACGGTTCTTTTATTCGTTACATGTGGAAGCTACGCTTTCTGTGCTATTCAAAGTATATGGCTGTTGTTGTGATAGACACAAAACGTGTTTCGACTTGCACACAGCCTGACGTCGCACAAACGTGAAGCATCTCGTCTTTGTTGAAATGTCGAAGCACAAGAGGGTCGTAGACGCAGCGTTCCTGTGAAGCGGCTCACCTCAGGGGCTGTCATCGCCGATGCTCGTTGTAATCTTTCTATCTCGTCACTGTTCACTTCTCTGTTCTCCTTTCTTCTTAATTATCTTAAGTGCTATTTATCAAATAATGAAATTTTAAAGGACAAAAAAAAAAAATCTAAACTTGTTGTTTCTTTGCATTATGGCTTATGTCAAATTTTTTGAGAAAAAAAATGTTTTGTGTGTTCTCTTTCTGTGGCGTAAACATAGAACTCGTCTGGAAAAATGAAAAGAAAAAAAAGGAAAAACTGATTTTGTCGTTGCTGTTGTTCCTTTTCTTTTGATTCTGAGAATGGATTTTAGTAGTTTTTAAGTTACTGTCCTGAGAGAAGCCAAAGTCAATGCATTTCAGTGGATCCTGTAAGCGTGATGTATGTTTGTTTGACAACACTTCGAAATTTGTCACTGGATAGGATTTCAAAAGTACAAAAAAAATGCAGGCTTTCCTATTTCTACAACTGATTGTACTTATGCATTTTGTACCAGTGGAATTTTTTATACTGGAAATTAAAGGATACAACAAAAAAAATCTTAGAAAAAAAAGCTGTCTGGCCTGGTGTTGTGGCCTGACCCTGACTGGTCCGAGTATGATTTCTAGCTGGCATCAAGAAAGTTCAGTGGCTTTTGATATAAGATTTTCTAAAAGATCTTTGGCTTTATTTCCTTCACTTCTTTTTCCTCACTTGACTGTTTTTTTTTCCTTTCTACCTTTCTTTTTTCCTCTTGTTTGACTTTTTATTTTTCTCAAAAAAAAAATTGGTTAGGTGAGTGTCAGATCTTTCAATTTTGCTTTATAGTTTCAGTAAGTTTGTCTTATACAACAGCCGTAAGTTTTATTTGACTTCTGTATTGTGTCGTCTACACGATAAGACAGTTATAGAAAAAGAAGGAGTAGAAATATTTAGTCACCTTCAGTGGATAAATGTATTAGTTTAATGAAGAGATAAACTAATTAGAACCTTTTTGCTTTTAGCTGTTTAGATTTTTCCGGTTACTCTGTCCTTCTCTGTGAACTAACTGTGTAGCTGAAGCAGTCAGAATTATTTTTGTAAACGTATGTTCTTGTGTGATGCAGTTTTTTGCTTCTGTCTCCTATATTAAACCATTTTTCCTAATACTTGTCTCTCTTTGTGTTGTTATGTTCCAGTGGCCGTCTGATGTACTGTTTCTCACCATATCGCTGCCATCTTCCGGTTTTTCTCGCTTTTTTCCTTCTCTTCTCGTTCTATCTTTCCTCCGTGTGTGTGTTTGTTTTTTTTGTTTTGACTACATAGTAAAGTTGGCTCCATTACCAAAGACAACTCACTATGCTTTTTCTCACTAAACATAGTAAATATACATCGAGGTGTTTGTATGTATATTACTGTGTAGCCCAAGTCTCCGCGTGACAGTTGAACAAATACAAAAGTGACGGGATTTGTTAAATCCAGATTTGAAATAACTTAAGCTGAATGTGAAAAAGATCAGCGTTTTATTCCCATGCTATTTAAAGAGATACTTTTACATTTTGGGAAATACATTTTAACAGTTTAATCTGTGCAAAATTGTGCTGCATGTAGCAACTAGAAATGATAAATATGTCAATACACACTCCAAATACACCAATAAAAGATATTTCTCTTTATTCTAGACAAAGGGCTAATGTGCTAGCTAACAGCATTAGCATCGGCGTAGATTTAGCCATTCTGAATTTATTCAGTGGAACACTTAAGTTGCCACAAGTTCAACATTTGACCAAGAAATTTCTGATATCATTGATTAAGAGCTTTATTATTACATTTTTTTCTAGGACTTTTCAGATTGCATATTATTTACTGTGAGGGTATTTAATCCATTTATCATATTTGTTTAATGTGGAAAAAAAAGATGACTCTCTTTTGGGCTATTCTAATTGAATTTTTATCGGATACAGTAATTACTGAAATTCAGTTTAGGTTTTTGTTTCATAATATTTTAACAACTTTTTTAGCGTTAAACACTTCACATAAACAATTTTTATCATTCAGATGTATTCTACATGATAAAGGGATTATTCTACCATCTCCATGCTAATTTCCTATTGGCTCGGAGTTATAAAAATACACTTTAGTAAGTGTATTTTACAAAGTGTAATTAAATGAATACATTTTTTGAAGATGAACTTAGAAAACTGGCTTAAGCAAGATTACAGCCTCATCTTATTTTAAAAAATGCTTTCCGAAACACGTTAAATTTAAAATAAAATCCAATTTGATCAGTTTTCAACATGTTTGGGTGAAAATACAATTTTGCTTTTAGTTTTTTAGTAAAAACAGCCACATGAGGCCTTTTATGTTGTTGTTTTTGTGGAAAATAGGCTTCTGAAAAAGCCTCAAAATTATGTACAGTATAACATTTTTGTGAAATCTATTGTAAAATTTTATGCGCCTTATGTGTTCTGGTTGAGAGAGTCAGCAGACACAGTTCTGTAAGGTTAAAATTCTCATAGGAAAATATGCGTATTTCCCAGAATGGTAAAATAAGCCTTAAAATTGTACATTGTTTACATTTCAGCGCATCTTTAGTCACTTTCATTCACCTAAGACTCAAATATTGTTTTTCTACACTGAATTGGCTACTAGCTAAACAGGCCCCTTGTGATAAACTGGCCCTTTCTGCCCCCTTCATGTGCTGTCCGCTGTCCTGGGCGAGACCTGTCTAGTGTATGTCCACTCAGTGTCCAATCCACTCTCGTACTGTCTCACCTTCACAACTGCATCCCCAGTAGAGAAAGAGGAAAGAGAAGTCAAAGGTCAAAGGTTTCACCTTTCATTCACTGATAATAAGAAGGATTAAATATGTGAAACAAATACTTTTGCTGTGTTCATCAACGGTTACCCAAGAGGGACAATTTTCATCCAGAGGTCTTTGCATATTAAAAGCAGAATATCTGGGTTCAAGATTTCGCCATTAAATCAAGTCATTCACTTCAAAGTAATTATTTACAACAAAGCTCTAAATTTTTTATTTTTATGACTTTATCTAAAAATATTCAGCTTGCAGTGTATTACGTGCTCTGTGGCACATTATGACATCTTATCCTTTCATCACTGCACCAGTCCACCAAGTCTGTTATTAAATATTGATTCTGCAGTTCAAAAGACATACAATAAACTATTCTCAGTCTGTGGATTCAACCTATGGATAGATATTACACCTCTATTACTGCCAACCTGTGGCCTGTAATGTGAGACGATGTTTGCAGCTCAGACATTTTATCTTTTTACATGGTTTCACTTTTTGCTCTTTGGGTTTTTTTATTTTTACTTTGTATAACCCAAACTTTATAAATCAGCTGGCATGAGATTGTTTTTCACACACTGTGCATTTGTACACACATTTGGAAGCTCTGCTCACTGCTGGATCTACTGTAGAAAAGGTGAGTATCTACTGATTGATTGCGGATGCTCAGAGAATCGAGTTAGGATCAACACAGTCGGAGCCAATGCTCTCAGCAAACTGCTGTACATGCATTGATATTTCAAGTCCAACTTCTATTGAAGCAGATATAAGATTTGAAATGTACTGCATAAACACAGCATGAAGAGGTAAAGTTCAACATGTGAAGAAACACTTTATTTTCTTCACAATAAACACAGTTTTCTGTTTGAAAACCACCTTTTATGCAGGATTTAGCAGTAAATGTGTTCTGGTAACCAAGCAGACATCACAAACGTGTCCTTTCACCTCCTTCTGTACCGGGCCACCATTTCCAAAACCCTTTCAAACAGCCATCACAAAGCCTCTGAGGTGCATTCAGTGAATAACACATGAATAAATCCCACAATCAATGCAAGACTATTTATGGGGAGTAGACGACGATGATGTTGGATCGATTCAACAAACACAAAGATATTGTTTGCAAATGAAAACACGGGCCTCGGGTTGAATGAACTATCAGAGCAAGGTGATGATAATGCATGATGAGGGTGTTTGAAGGTGTGCAGGTCCTATTTTTCTCATTTGAATGTAGATCGGACAAAAAGATGCAAATCCAGCTGAAAAGCTGAGTATTTGTTGTTAATAACTGAGTTAGACCTTCCCTCACACAGATAAAGCAGAGCTCGAGCACTGACCAGATCACAGAGATGATGAAAGAAAGAGAACTGTTTGATTTGAGCTAATGGAGGTTAACTGCCACCAGAGGCCGACGCTGTGCCAGAACCAGCAGGCTGGAGGTCTGATTATTCCTGATGGAGGTTCAGGAAGCTTCACCGCATGTTACTTTTATTGCAGCACTTTGCAGGATGATGTGGTTCAAGCAAAGACTCGTTTCTCCTGTAACAACTGGAGGTGGCGAGGTCACGTCTGTGTAGTTTGTAGAGTTTCATCAAGAAGCTTCAGTTTGTTTGAAACAGTTTCTGTTCCAATACTTTACAAATAATCAAACATTTTATTAGGAGCAGCTGAAATATAAATTCCATAGTTGTTTACCTATTTACATTTCTGTGGTTTAAAAGCTACAAACAAACAAAAAAAAAACAATCAGCATATTTACCGATTGATTTTCATTGTCAAAAACAGCTAATTAAAAAGCAGTGAGAAGCTAGTATATTCATATTTAAGTACTCTGTTTACTTTCACTACTTTAAGTCATGTCTCTGTACTTACAACAGCAGCTATCCCAAAACTCAAAAAAAGAAAATATTTTATTCCTTAAATTCAATTCACAGAACTTGTTGGGACTGAAATGTTTTTGTTGTGAAATACATACACCTTCATGCTTTGTAGAGCCATTATCTTGATATTTGTGTTTTTTCAGCACTTTCAGTTCTAATAATTGTTTGGACAGAACTATTTGTAAGGTGGTTACTTATTCTGTCATTGTGTGTACGTAAGGTCTTAAATTTGATCAAAGTGGTCCTAAAAATGTCTTTAAAAGTTTTGAAATTGGCTTTCTTAAAGCACCTGTAACCTGCAGCTGTTGACATGAGCACAGCTACAAACAGATACTAACAGGGTGGCAGTTTCAACATATGTCTGCTGCGTCTTATTAAACTTCACAGATACAAAGTGACCATGTCCATATGCAAACTTAGCTTTTTAAACAATCCTTAAATCCTGATCATTCCAGACTGAGCTGGTCTGACACTCCTCAGTAAAAAGGTCTTTGAAGGGAACGCGGGGTCACAACAGGGGGATTACTAAGTGGGAAAACCAGAGCAGCTGGAGTAGAACCGGTATACAGTGAGTAAAAACAATGTAAAGGACCCCAAACCCCAAAACTAAACAAATACATAAACATGAACAGAAATCAAAAAATACTGAAAACTTTTGTTTATATACCATACTGCTAATATAAAACAGAAGTATATTTAAAGAGGCCATTTCATACCAATTTCATGACTTTGTGGTTATTTCTTAAGTATTAACCAGTAATGTGAAACATTTTATATCTAAAAAACGTCAGGAAACACTGATTAACAGACCTTTCAATCTGTCTGCATTAAAATTCGGCTCGTTCCGTCAGGGTTTGGGCAGCAGCTCGCAATTTGCTGGACTCACATTGGCTAACAAACTAGCCTATAAGAGCAAGGTATACTGTTTCCTGCCCCGCTGCGCATGGCAACAGCACACATAGTCTCTTCCAGTTTGATATGTCTTATGCTAACAGCTTTTAGCCAGCAGCATGCTAGGCGTGGTTTCAACTGTGGGAGCTGATGAATACTAACAAACAAAGGAGTTGTGATGTAACAGATACAGGCCGTTCGGACTCGGGAGAACTCACGTGTTATCGCCACCTGCGTAGTTTGTGATAAAAACTGAAAGAGAAGTTGTTGACCTGTTTTCACACCCACTATGAAGGTAAGAACACCTGTGGAGCTAAAATATTCAACAGAAACCTCAGAAAAACCGTTTTTCAATCAAATCAAAAGCCTTTATTGTCATTATATGGCGGTGCATACAATGAAATTAGGAAATTTTAATGGGAGGGCCTCTTTAATATTGAAAAAAATCCTTATTTGAAAGGATGTTTTTAATAAAATTGATCTTTTGGAAATGTGTCACCGGTTGTCAGGCTGATCTCCTGTGAGACTTCCAGTTGGATCATTTTCTGGGCGCCTACAGGAGAAACTTTGTTAACTAGAAAAGCACTCAGAGAGCGCAGACCTCCACCAGGCAGCTTAGTTCCCCCATGATGTAATCTACACCAAAAATAATAGACTCCCCCCACTGATTAGCAGTTGTTACCCCACCAAGGAGGTTATCATCTGGATCACCACCAAATAATCGATTGGTGCTTGTACCATTTCCAACCATCTGGACCAGCTGCCTTGTTCCTGTTCAGACTCTCCAGCTGCTTCTTCACCTGACTGCTAGACACAGACAGGTAGGGGGTGGAGGCAACGGGGACACCAGATTCTTCTGATGTTGGAGACGATGGAAAAGCACCACAAGCAGCATCCATGACTGAAGTAGAAGGTGAGACAGTTGGGATGTGATGGGGAAGCTGGTCAATATTTAATTGGGTCTTTTTTTTCTGCTTTTGTGTTGTAGTGATGATTCATTGGCCAAAGTTCAGATGGGTGATGAAAAAATGTAACATTTTTATTACACCTAAATGATGGAGTTTGAAAATGCGTAAACTATGTGTGGAATTGGAAGTTTTAATTGTAATTGCTTTGGCAGTTTGATGAAATTAAAGGCAGAATTTGAGGTATTTTTGGAATGTAAATCATAATATGAATCAATTAAAATCAAAGAAGGTGTTTTAGGGGCAGGCAAATAAATTTGGGCATTAATTTCTCCTCAAAGTAAATGTAATGTTCAGCATATTAGTTGAAAACAGCCCTGATCCAAGAGGACATTTATTTTAAGTTGTTTTATAGTTTGTGTGGAGATGATGACGTCACCACTTAAATTTATTTTGGCTTTCAATAAAGAAGAAATAAACAGTGATTTGCTCTTGCATTACTCCGAATTTAATGTTCCTCAGTAAAAAATAAGACCAAAATTTTTAAAAAAAAACCCTCTCTTTGGTATGCAGGTAATGAAATGATGGTGTTGATCAAAGGAAGGAGAGCACGTCTTCTTTTTATGCATTTCCATTCAGTTTTATTTAGCATTCCTTTGAAGACGTGTAGTGACTCACTCCCTGTGTTAGACAAAATATTCACTTATGCTTATGCAATACTTAAACACACAGAAAAAAGAAGCGGCTGGGAAATAAAAGAGTTCCTGAAAGACTTCATGCTTTTTGTGGCACGGTGCTGTTAAAAATGATGCCATGCCCCCATCTTGTGGCGACACTTTGATGCTGTCGCTCCGGAGGAGAATGTCCTCTTCTTGGATTTACCTGAAAGGGGATCAGTGAAACATATCGCTGCTGCTTGGTGTCAGACTGAGGCGTATTAGTATCGGCACCTTGCTTTTTCTCTTCGGATTTGGCCTTCGATTCACTGGAACTTGCGTCCTGGACAGCTGATGGACATGTCCACTAAGTGAGCACAACTGAAGTAAACGAAAACGTCAATCCCGACTCAGATTGAATCAGACATCACGGAGAAAATCAATTGTGTCTAAGAATACGGACATGAAGTAAGATGAGTTTGTCCCTTTTGTTTACTTCCTTTTCTAGGGTTTTTATTTCAATATACAGCTAAAGTTTGTCACTCAGAAGTAAATTGAAGATATTTACATTCATGAAACCAAGCAGTTCAACTAGAGAAGCTGCTTTCACACATTGGCCTCATTTTTCAGACATGGTGACATAATTTCACTCTTGCTGTATTTTATTATTTGAAGCTTTTCTCTATTTTTGTTTCCTGTTGAAGGTAAGTTTCACGTTTTTAGGTTTAAAGAAAAAAATCAGTTCTGAACAGCCCTTTGTTTGATGCACGTTAATATGTATCTGAGTTTTATTAGAAATTAACACTTTAATTTGAGTTTTCTCTTCCTGTTATAGTCAAGTTACATACAGTGGGGCAAAAAAGTATTTAGTCAGCCACCAATTGTGTAAGTTCTCCCACTTAAAAAGATCAGAGAGGCCTGTAATTTTCATCATAGGTATACCTCAACTATGAGAGACAAAATGAGGAAAAAAAATCCAGAAAATCACATTACCTGATTTTTAAAGAATTTATTTCCAAATTATGGTGGAAAATAAGTATTTGGTCAATAACAAAAGTTAATCTCAATACTTTGTTATATAGCCTTTGTTGGCAATGACAGAGGTCAAACGTTTTCTGTAAGTCTTCACAAGGTTTTCACACACTGTTGCTGGTATTTTGGCCCATTCCTCCATGCAGATCTCCTCTAGAGCAGTGATGTTTTGGGGCTGACGCTGGGCAACACGGACTTTCAACTCCCTCCAGAGATTTTCTATGGGGTTGAGATCTGGAGACTGGCTAGGCCACTCCAGGACCTTGAAATGCTTCTTACGAAGCCACTCCTTCGTTGCCCGGGCGGTGTGTTTGGGATCATTGTCATGCTGAAAGACCCAGCCACGTCTCATTTTCAATGCC
>SSNP01000328.1:68046-98652 GCA_006937955.1 Pachypanchax playfairii | reverse complement strand
TTGCTGATGGAAGGAGGTTTTCACTCAAAATCTTACGATACATGGCCCCATTCATTCTTTCCTTTACACGGATCAGTCGTCCTGGTCCCCTTGCAGAAAAACAGCCCCAAAGCATGATGTTTCCACCCCCATGCTTTACAGTAGGTATGGTGTTCTTTGGATCCAACTCAGCATTCTTTCCCCTCCAAACACGACAAGTTGAGTTTCTACCAAAAAGTTCTATTTTGGTTTCATCTGACCATATAATGTTCTCCCAATCCTCTTCTGGATCATCCAAATGCTCTCTAGCAAACCGCAGACGGGCCTGGACGTGTCCTGGCTTCAGCAGGGGGACGCGTCTGGCACTGCAGGATTTGAGTCCCTGGCGGCGTAGTGTGTTACTGATGGTAGCCTTTGTTACTTTGGTCCCAGCTCTCTGCAGGTCATTCACTAGGTCCCTCCGTGTGGTTCTGGGATTTTTGCTCACCGTTCTTGTGATCATTTTGACCCCACGGGGTGAGATCTTGCGTGGAGCCCCAGATCGAGGGAGATTATCAGTGGTCTTGTATGTCTTCCATTTTCTAATAATTGCTCCCACAGTTGATTTCTTCACACCAAGCTGCTTACCTATTGCAGATTCAGTCTTCCCAGCCTGGTGAAGGTCTACAATTTTGTTTCTGGTGTCCTTTGACAGCTCTTTGGTCTTGGCCATAGTGGAGTTTGGAGCGTGACTGTTTGAGGTTGTGGACAGGTGTCTTTTATACTGATAACGAGTTCACACAGGTGCCATTAATACAGGTAACGAGTGGAGGACCGAGGAGCCTCTTAAAGAAGTTACATGTCTGTGAAAGCCAGAAATCTTACTTGTTTGTAGGTGACCAAATACTTATTTTCCACCATAATTTGCAAATAAATTCTTTAAAAATCAGACAATGTGATTTTCTGGATTTTTTTTCCTCATTTTGTCTCTCATAGTTGAGGTATACCTATGATGAAAATTACAGGCCTCTCTGATCTTTTTAAGTGGGAGAACTTACACAATTGGTGGCTGACTAAATACTTTTTTGCCCCACTGTATATTTATACATGTTACACTGGGCTTATAAAGGCCTCGTTATGTGCGTCAAAACAATATTTAATTAGAAGTTGTGCATTTGGAAATATATGCTAAGCTTACACACACACAGAGTTTGAGAGCTTTGTGTACAAATGAGAACATTTTTTCACACAATACTGAATGTAATGTCTCATTTTTGTGTATATAAATTATCTGTTAGCATTATGGTGCGTTCACACCGGTCCAACCGTCAGCGTCAGAAGCGGCAAGTTTTTATGTAAAGTCTATGGTGGACGGGCGTCAAACAGACGTCAACGGCTCTGCGTCGCTTTGTGAGCGTTACGAGCGGCAACTTTTCCAGCTTTTCGAGTGTTTCAGGCGTTGAAGCTTGAAACGCTGGAAAAGCTCGAAATGTAGAAAGTTCAGCTAGCTCTTGAAGCGGCATGTCAACCAATCAGAGTGTCTCATCGTAGTGACGTACCTGAATGAAGCAGGAAGTCTTCAAACAGGGCGCGGGACAGATGGAAGTAGCGCTGGAAGCTAACCTCATCCAAACGTAGCTCCTGGAGCAAATGGTTTAACTCCTCAAACTCAGAACGCATCTGAAGAATGGGGTGTATCCACAAACGGAGTAAATAAAGCCAAGCCACTCTCTCTATATGATCTGCCATAGCTCAGAACATCTGATAACAAAGGAAGCCCCGCCTATGCGCTCTTTTTAATGGTCAAGCGTTACGAGCTTCAACGCCTATGCGCTCTGACTGGCAGGCGTTATGAGCGTCAACTTTTAAACATCAAACTTGGAGCGTTATGAACGTTGCTTGATGCTGACAAAGTGGCTGGTGTGAACGCACCATAAGATTTAGTATTACTTATTTTAAGTTCATATTATTTGCCATATTAAGATATAATGCAGGATATTTTGCATGTTAAAGCTCAAATAATCTGAAGGTCCGACACATTTAGAGTCAAATGCAGCCAGGAAGTGAAACATCTTAGCGTGATTCTGTTACAAAGAGCTGAGCTAATGCTAAAATGAGACTGATAAGTAATACTGACATGGAGGAACGTTCACTTGAAAAAAAGTAGCTGTCTGAGAAGTCCATGTTTTATTTTAAAACTATCATTGAAACTTTTTGATGAAGATTATTCAGTCATTGATTTTTGCTCCATCACTCAAATAAAAGAAACACAAAGTCTAAAGAAAAAGAATTCCCAGGGTTTGTGTACCTCAATTTACGTAGGAATCTCCCCTTGTTTGTTCACCACCAGCATTGCTGGAGTTTGTTCTGGAACTACTACAACTTTGTTTCTTCGAACATGTCGGACTCATCAAAACGGGTTCGTTATCTATTGGCTACTTTATTTCAATCCCACCAGGTCTATGATTTATGAATATTATAACTTTTTCTTTTGGAAACATAAGTACAAGACTACTACAAGTCAATAAAATGAATTTAAAGAAAAATTGACTTCTAAATTTGCTACAAAATTCTCTTTATCACCTTAAATTCACGTTACAGTAAATGTTGATACTACAAAGTGAATGTAAACATGTGCAGTTCAGCTTTAATTAAAGATTTTTTAACATTATTTACTATTTTTAATTAATCCAATTAGTTTATTCTATTAGAATAAAGACAGGACCCTCCTTTTTCTCCTGACGCCTGGTTCCCTCTGATTGAAGTGCTGCGGAGCAATGCGCTCAGCTGCTCCCGTGTGTCATGTATACGGCAGAGCGATATTGTCTGTAAAAAGTCCCAGTGCTGTTGTTCTGTAATGTCAGCACTGAATGTCTGTTGTCCAATCAAATTACTTGGTCAGAACTAACTGTAGTATAAAGAATCTTAAGTTTGAATTTATTTTTCATTCTGTGAAAGAAAATCTGAGATTACAACTTTTCTGATTACAAAAACACTTTAATATGTGAGTTTTACACCGAGATCAAAAGAGATTTCATGGTTGCAAACTGCTATTCAGTTGCTGAACATTAGGTGGCGATGACCTGTTCAGATTTCTACAACTCTGCCAGTATGCATAATGATGAGAATCCAAAACTTTAACATGAAAACTCAACATCAGATTGTCTGTCATAAATAAAGAGCAGAGATGGATAATTGCATTTTTCCAATAAAAAGCAATGTCAGCATGAATAAAAATGTACAAGCAGTAATAATATCTGCAGTAAATTGTTGTAAAAAAAAGTTTTTTATTTAGAGTTTTTACAAAGGTAAACATGCAGGTTTGAGTTACTGGAGAGTAGATGTAACATGTTGTGTTGTCATGTAAACATCAGGGATCTTAACGTGAGATAAATGTTCCCAAACTCACGCAGCACAATGCCTGTATGTTATGTGTTTATTTAAAGTGGCTCAAAATGCAGCTGCAAATATTTCAGTCTGTTCAGTTAATGTTGATAATTTTCCTGCAGTTTAATGTCTTAAGTTATTTGTGATGTATATTTTTAAATAATTAGATTATCTTGAAAATGGGTAGATGAATCTACATTATTTCAAATCTACACAGAAAATGACAATAATGTAGTTTTAAAGGGGGATTTGTTTCTGTGTTAAATAACAGCTGGAGCTTAAAGATTCAAGTAGTTTATCGAAGTTTATTTGGGTTTGAAACGGGGGGGATGTTTTCTCCGTGCAGGCTGGACTGCAGCATCCAGCCGCTGAGGTCGGATCAGCCCGGCGGGCGGCGCATTGCTACCTGTCTGGGATCCTGTTCGCTTTTCCCCACACGGAGTTTCAGAAGTGCTTCGGACTTCCTGCTACGGGACCATGGACATTCTCTGCTGTTACGCTCAAGCCGGGGATTTAGTCTCAGCGATGTGAACCGAGACGACCCGTCGACTTGAGATCAAGGTGAGGCTTTTCCCGTGAGGTGTCGGTTTGTGTCGGAGCAGAAGGAACTTGACCTGAAAAGCTGCTGTCAGTGGAGATGGTGGCGTCGCCGCGGGGTTGAATGACGGCAGCTCACTGATTTTACAAGTGAAACAGAACCTTAAAAACTGCACTTCAGCACTTTATTTAACATCTGTGTTAAATAAATTATGTTGCTTAACGTTTAGGGTAAAGGGCTGCTGATGTTTTAATATTTAAACTTTATGCTTATTTGTATTCACCGAGGCCTACCTAGCCAAACCCCCCACTGTTGAGTTAGGAGAGAGAGGGAAGGAAACTTCCGGTTTCATTATACAAAATAAAACTGCGGACCTAACGTTTCTAAGAGTTACCTTTTTAACTTGGCGTTTAAAAACGTAGATTCATCTTTGCTATATAATTAACGACACTTAAAGTAGATGTATATCAATAAATTGTATATTAAGGTATGTATTTCCATTAGCTTACTATTCGATCTGAATTTTAAAAAGCTTTAGTTCCGGTTTTACTTAAGCGAACTGTTCAGTCTTGATTCAGCCTCCCGCAACGTCTGAGCACCAATCAGAGTCTCTCTTGGGAGCGAGCCGGGATAGGGTCGGCTTTTGATTGGCTGTGACTGCCTGACACTCATTTTGATTAGCTCCGACCTGCTGCAGTTTTACAGTGCTGAAATTAGACGAAGACTTCAGTTGTTCTTGTTTTAAAACGGTAAACATGTGGATTTAACCGGTGGTTTCTGGATGTGGGTGCCGGTGAGATGTTTTTTTGTAAAACTGGTCATAATACGATGTTTCCTACCTAATGAAAAGGAATAGTTACCTTTTGCCGTGAGATACGTGAAGTTTTTCATAAAACGGAAATCAACCAAAAAATTTCACAATAAAGCGAGAGGTCTATTTGTTTGTTTTCGCGACCCAAAATGTAAACACATTGTTCCGTCTTTTTACAAATTTGAAGGGCCAATTATGTTCGACACACATACAATTTAAGGAACGTGCTGCATAATATTATAGTACTAGAGTAATTCTGAGCAGATTTGTGTTTTTATGTAGAAATATGAGTTTTATTATGAAAACGGTTGAAATAAATCACATGTTCACTGCTGTTATCTTGACAGTCGTATTCCTTTGAATCCTTCCTATCCCATTTCAGGATAATGCGGCTTAATGCAGCTTTACAAATTGAAAACACAGGACATATAGATTGAACAACTGTGACTAAAACAGCCTTAAGACCTAAAACAGATTGTATATAACATGATGTCCTTTGCAGGATTTTAGTATTAATTTATGTGAATAAACCCTTTATACCTCAGAACAACATGCTGTTTCTCTTCAGAACGTGGCCTGATTTTATTTCAGAATAGCTTCAAAATCTAATTTCCATGCAGTTTTTCTTTCACTGAGCTGTGACTCTTGTTTTCTGTGTCAGGCTGTGATAAAATTGGCTACGTGTCTGGATCTGTCAGGTTCAGACTCTTCACTTTGCCTACTTTCATATGCAGCCATTGTGTTGTGACTGTGTCCCTTTTCAGGAATCAACCCTTTCACACTTCATATACCAAATAAAGATATAGGCCAGAGAGTTGATCAACATTCCAGGAAAAAGCATGTCATATTTTTGCCAGGCTACAGTTTCTACAACTTTTAGAATTAAATTGAGAAAATTAGACACAGACAGCTTGGAGGAAACATAAAGCTCCCTGCAAACTGTAAGTAACAATCTAGATATGTTTTAAACAGGAATAGTAAGGGAAATTTCACAGGACTGCCGATCATTCCTTAAACCAATCAGTTTTTGACTTTTTGACTCTTCCACCTGACTAACCTCTCAGAGAAGACAGATGAGAAGTCTGACAAGGCCGGTGGGGTTTTCACTCGCAGACACTCTGTAAAAGTTTATTACTACTACATTTTTAGGTCAAAGGTCTGATTAGTCTCATAGCAGCTCTGCTGCTGCAACATAGTTTAAACGTTTGACCTTTTTACACAAAAACTCCTGTGGATTTTTAAAAAACGTGGCATTTTAGAGTTCTACTGAAGGTTAGGCTTGTTGCCATTAATAGATACGTGTACTTCCACCAACTGTTTCACATGCTCAGAACTCTCAATGCCAGCTCATGACTCTACATGAGTGTATTTTTATGTTAGTTTGTAAAGAAAAAAGGGAGCATGTTGTGATAACTTTGATGTTTTAAAGAAACTGTCCTCCAAACTTTAAGCTTATGACCAACTAGGATAAATGTTGCAGATTTGTATGGATAGAATTTCTTCATAAAAAAATTCTTTCCCTTTTTTGTTAATGGAAGCAGGTGCAGGATGAGCTGAAGTCAGCTACAGTTGTTGCCAAATGTTTTAAAACAAAGTTTTTGTTCACAAAGTTTGCTGCTTCAATGTTTTTAGAACTTTGTGTCAGTTTTTTCTGTATTGAAGTTTAATTACAGTCACTTCATAAGTTTTAAAGGCTTTTATTGACAGTTACATCACATTTAAGCAAAAAATCAATATTTGCAGTGTTGGTCCATGACACAGAACTGATGGTAGCACTCATCTTCTCTAGACAATCCTTTGTCCAGATGCACAAAACAATCAGAAATAATCAGAGAAAATGACTTGGCCCCAGTCCTCATCAGTTCACTCGCTGGACTTCATGCAGACTATCAGTCTGTTCCTGATGAGTTTTTTTTTTTTTTTGAGGAAAGGGGCTTCTTTGCTGCCTGTCTTGACACCAGACCATCGTCTCTAAAATTCTTTGCCTCACTGTGCGTGCAGATGTTCTCACACCTGCCTGCTGCCGTTCCTGCGCAGCTCTGCACTGGTGTCACTTTGATCCTTCAGCTGAATATTCTTTAGGAGACGGTCCTGGTTCTTGCTGGACTTTCTTGGACACTCTGAAGTCTCTTTACAACAATTGAACCTCTTGAAGTTTTTGATGATAAATGATTGATTTAGGTGCATCTTAGTAGCAACAATATTCTGCCTGTGAAGGTCTTTTTATGCAACACAATGACGCTGCACATGTTTGTTTGCAGGTAACCATGGATACCATAGTTACCAGTAAGAACAATGATTCCAAGCATTACCCTCCTATTAACACATCTAGGCCCGGTCCCAATACCTACACTTGCAACCTTGCACACTTCAAATACGCGTTCCCGATGAGGGGCGCGAGTGCGTAGGTAGGGTGTCCCGATTCTCCAGAGTGGAAAGTCATGCCCTTAGCGCCTCCATTTTTGAATGCTTGATCCACACTTTGCTGAAGCCCGCATCAGTGCAGACTTCAGCAAATGGTATTTCCCACAATGCATTGCTGCGTGTCAATTTTGACGGAAGAAGAAGAAGGTGTCTATAATATCAGAAGAACCCTATAATATCAAAATAGTGCAAACAGCAACCGGCACTGCCATTTTGGTTGTCATGGACAAAGAACGCTGTGGCAAAGATCGTTGACGTAATGCTAGCTGTCCCAATACTGCTATTTGTGCGCACTTGTTCGCTACGCACTTCGAGCCCTTATGTGCACTTCTGCTGAGTGTACTTTGTGGAAGACCGTAGTAGCTCAGGCGGTTAAGCAGGTCGTCTAATAACCTGAGGGCCATCAGTCACCAGTTCAAATCCCTCTCCCTCCAGAAAATGATTGCTTTGCTGTTGTGTACTTGGGCAAGACACTTCACCTTCATCCTGCCTGTATGGTGGTGGTCGGAGGTTCCAGAGGCGCCGATGTTTGGCAGCCTCGCCTCTGTCAGTATGCCCCAGGACAACTGTGTGTCATTTATAACCACCAAACTTGTGAACGGGTGAAGCACTTTGTGTCCTTTGACTTGAAAGGCTCTATACAAGTATAAGCCATTTACCATTTTCACCATAATTCACTGCCCCCTTCTTTGTCTGCTTTGGTAAAGCCTACAATAAAAAATTTGGGGGTCACTCTTGACTCTTGTCTTAAAATGGATGCACAGATTAATCAGGTAGTCAGGACCTGTTTCTTTCATCTCCGCCGGCTGGCCAAGTTAAAATCGGTCTTAAATAAGAAACATCTACAGTCAGTTGTCCATGCTTTTGTAACTTCACGCCTGGACTATGCCGACTCACTTTTATATGGTGCTCCCTCCCCCTCTGTGGTGTGGCTTCAATGTGTGCAGAATGCTGCCGCAAGGTTTCTGACAGGTACAGACCGGAGACAGCACATCACTCCTGTGTTGGCCAAATTACACTGGCTTCCAGTCCGCTTCCAGTCCGCTTCCGTTTAAAGTTTAGGATCCTTCTGTTGGTATATAAATCATTGCACGCATTGGCCCCCTCTTATTTAACACAGCTTTTATGTCCTGATGTTGCCCGCTACAAGGCCCGTGGAGAACAGGCCTTGGGAACCAACTCCCCCTGATGGTCCGACTTGCTCCTTCCCTCCCCACTTTTAAAATACGTTTAAAGACACATTTTTATTCTCTGGCCTTCTCTGCTGAGGCGGTCTAATCCTTGTGATGTCTTTTATGTTTTGTTTTGATAGTCTTTACGTGTTTTATCTGTTCTGTGCTGCTTGTTCTTATTCATTTGGTGTTTTACTGTCGTGTACAGCACTTTGGTTGGCGTGGTCGCTGTTTAAATGTGCTTTAGCAAAACAGACGATGATGATGAT
The DNA here is from genome assembly GCA_006937955.1 of Pachypanchax playfairii. Lineage (NCBI taxonomy): Eukaryota > Metazoa > Chordata > Actinopteri > Cyprinodontiformes > Aplocheilidae > Pachypanchax > Pachypanchax playfairii. The sequence continues at coordinate 90,093 of SSNP01000328.1, read as the reverse complement.
GATTTAAGTTTCTGTAGAGGACTGCAGTGCAGGGAGAAGGTCTGTCTTTCGTTAACCCTAATCCCAATTTGTATTAAAGTTGTTTTGCATGATTTTTTAAAATCTGAGTCATAAATGCAGTTGAAGGCATTGTGTTTGTAGCAGTTTATAAACAGATTTCAGCAGCTTGTAGAGTAGTTTTCACTAAAACTTTGAAAGGCAACAAAAAATAAGGACCTGATGCTCGTTTGCAGCGGGTTTGACTTCATGATAAATCTGTTTCAGCTTTGTTTTAATGATGTTCACAAAGTTTTAGTTGGTCTAGTTGGTACTAATAATATTGCTCACAGCCTCACTTCCTCAGATCCAAACAAGCAAAGTTCTGGTTTTGAGTTCAACTATTTTTCTTGACCAGCAGCTTTTATTAAGGCAGTTAAAATGTAACAAAAATTCATATTTAGGTTTAGATCTAAACTGGCAAAAAAAAATCTTCTTCTTCTTCTTCTTCTTCTTCTTCTTCTTCTTCTTCTTCTTCTTCTTCTTCGTCTTCGTCTTCTTTTTGTATTTGTGTCACAGCATCTGCAGAGCTTCTTCAGAAATGATTGAATCAGTCCAACTCTGTGTGGGTGTGTGGGGGGACTGTCTTTTTGTTTGTTTGTTTGTTTGTCATTTTTGTTGTGTCGGGTTCTGTTTAATTGACAATCTGTTACATGGCAGTTTCACTGAGAATCTAAAATAACAGTCTCATATAGAAATAAAGCTAAAGGTTTTATTTGTGATTGCAGCTCGTTGGTAGCAGAATTTATTAGTGAGAACAAAAATGGAGTAAATAGCTTTAAACTTTAAAAACAGATGGAAGTATTCTAATTCCACTTTAGCATCCCTCAAAACTTTGAAAATACTGGTGTGTTGAATTCAATTGGTGCAGCTTTTCAGATGATTTACAAAATAAAACTGACCTTAAATGTTAAACAAAAAGTAGCAACACAATCCTCAGCATGACTAAAACAGCAACATTTTATTGAGTAATTAGTTTTCCCTTAGTGGACCCGATGCCCAGCGACACAGTCCCTCCTCACTGGCTTTTATTTTTCTTTATACCCTGTTTTTTTTTCTTAAAGAGGCCTTTACTAGCCCAGGGGTGTCAAACTCCAGGCCTCGAGGGCCACGATACTGCATGTTTTAGATGTTTCCCTGTTTCAACACACCTGATTCAAATCCTCTGCATTTCAACAAGTCCAGCAGAAGCTTGTTAACAACTTGTTCATTTGAATCAGGTGTGTTGAACAATTTTCTGTAAACCTGAGAGGTTGTGAGTCAAAATCCCAACAGGACAGCATCATCAGTTTTTGAAACAGTAAGACCAACTGGTTTGACACCACCAACTCTTCCACATTCATTCACACTTAAATCACCACGTGTAGGTGCCTAAACACAGAGCTGCTGCCATGTGACTGGCTGATTGTATTAAAGAGGCCCTTCCATTTTTCGGCGGTTTCTGTTGAATATTTTAGCTCCACAGGTGTTCTTACCTACATAGTGGGTGTGAAAACAGGTCAACAACTTCTCTTTCAGTTTTATCTCTCAAACTACGCAGGTGGTGATAACACCTGATTTCTCCCGAGTTCGAACGGCCTGTATTTGTTTCATCACAATTTCTTTGTTCGTTAATATTCATCAGCTCTTGCAGTTGAAACCACGCCTAGCATGCTGCTGGCTAAACACTGTTAGCATAAGACGTAGCAAACAGGAAGACATAACGTCTGCTGTTGCCATGCGCAGCAGGGCAGGAAACAGTATACCTTGCTCTCATAGGCTAGTTTGTTAGCCAATCTGAGTCCAGCAAATTAGCATAATGAATATGAACGAGCTGCTTCCCAAAGCCTGACGAAACCAGGCGAAATTTGATGCAGACAGATTGAAAGGTCAGTTCATAATTGTTTCCTGATGTTTTTTAGATATAAAATGTTTCATATTACAGGTTAATACTTAAGAAATAACCACAAAGTCATGAAATGTGTATGAAATGGCCTCTTTAACAGACAGATTAATTGGTGAGGGTGTGGTGACCAGCGAGGGTATTTGTCTGTTGTGATTAAATAAGCAATGTATATATTTTTACTTTAAACAACAGAAACTTTAAAGATCTTTAACATATAACTAAATGTTTAAAGTCCAAAACCTGAAAATATTCTGTATTATAAAAAGTAAAAAAATCAATCTCATTTACTAGTAATTTGAACTTGATGTTAAATTACTGCTAAAAGATTTGCACCAAGTTAAATTGACAAGCTGGATGTCAGTGTTGATACATTTATTTATCCTGAGGGTTTTTGAACATCATCCTGCAGCTAACAGCCCCTTACACCAAATCTCGTGTTTAATCCATGTGTCTAAAACCCGAAACAAATTAAAATACATCAATACTTTCATCTGGCTCTTGTTCACATGGAACCTCGGAGGTTTGAAAACTCTTTACAACCTTTTTTGTGGTTCAGCTGAAATCTGATAGGGAATTAAAACACTATGCAGCAGAAGTTCACAGACCTGGCAGGGGAAGTAGCTCCCCCACATACCAGATGTAACATGTACACATGCTCACACACAGGACTTCTGTAGTCCCTCACTGCTGTGTGTCCAGGTCTTGGCATCGAGCTGTAGGTGTAGCTGTATAGGTGGCTGATCTCTGCTGGCTCGGTCCGAAGCTCCGTATTTTAATGGGCTGCTTCAGAGCAACAATACAACCAGATGCTGACTCTCCTGTGTGTGTGTGTGTGTGTGTGTGTGTGCATGCATGTGTGTGCTTTGGATAGAGGAAGTGTGCTGTTTCCTGACGCTGTATGACACGCAGCTAATCTGATATCCAACAAACACCAAAGTATGTTGTTATGAATCACACACACACAATTATGTCCTCATTCTTCATCTATCTGTTTGTTTTTAATTTTGACATGTTGTGTTGGACTGATTTCTGGTCAGTAGGAATTTTTTTTCTTCACATCAGAACAGGCTAACAAGCATAGCTTAACTTTGAAACATCATACGAGTGGTTACACATCACACCCAGCTGCTGCCCTGCTGAGTTTACTGCACACAACAAACAAGGGCTTGTTTCTTCAGAAGGTTTTTATTAGTGGCATTTTAATTCAGTTTTAAGACACTGAATTTGGCAGTTTTTAGTTTCTAACTAATGCAGAAGGCAGTGGACAGTAAAGATTTTTTGTAATATTGTGTAGTGATGTTTTTTAATGATAGTGCTTTAAAAATTCACACCTAAAAGCAGCCAGACTTCTTTATGTTTTAATCAAATCTTAAATGGATATTCTCTGGCTGTTCACTGCTTTTCCACTCACTCCACTCCACTTTTTGGGGCTTTTTTCTAAAATACATATACTGTATGTGTATTTTACTCAGTCTTACTGATTTGAATTATTTTCCTGTATCTGTTATTTTAATCAAATTCTTCTGGTTGGAGCTGTTTTTGCTGATAACTCTGGGAAATTTTATTTAAACTGAAAACTAATATTGATATCTTGTTCTGCACCCCCAATTTTTTATTTTTTTTGCTTATCATCTGTGTAGATTTCTGGATAACATTTTTAGTACTTGAGCACATTTTAATAAAACTTAATTTTCTAGCAAAAACCGTTAGTGGAGCGCCATCTTCAGGTTAAAACATTACACTGCACTTGAATTTGAATCGTGCATTTAGCTGAGACCTTTTTTTCTTTATGCGTGACGTCAGGGTTCTGCTGTGTAGAGTATAATAGAAGCTCGGTCTCGGCCACACTGCCGTAGCAAATTGGAATAGCAAGTGTTTACGATATTTATCAGAGTTGATTTTAGTGCGGTGTTTGTAATTGTGTGAAAAAATGTGTTTTGTACATTACTGAGTGATCTACTCTTCATGCTGGGGTACTTTGATTTAAACCTTGGGCATATGTCTGCAACACGTTTTCTGTTGCGGATAATGAAGTACAGCAGCTGCACTTGTTAAGGCAAAGTCACGATATTTCTCAAGCCAATCTAAACATAGCTTTAGCTTTGGCAAACAACAATGTACTACTTGGAGAGGGGCCCCATTCTATGCCGCTAAGTAGCTGCAGGGCGAACTATCAGCTCAAAACAATATAGATCAGGGCTGCTTGACTCCTCCACAGAAGTAGCTTCCTCCATTTTCATCTGTTCCTTTCTGTTTGTATGTGTTGTTGCGACATGTCAATCACAGGCCAACTTGCCACCCCCACCTGTTTGCTGGTCCTCCAGGCAACGCCTCCTTTGGAGACATTTATTAATACGGACTGAAGGCAGGGTAATAATTTGGAGGGGGGGTTACTCATCAACTTAGAACAGAAGTTCTAACTTGTAATCTTTATTTGTTCAGATATTTCAGACATTATGATTACATGTTTGATTTCCTGCATGTGGTGACGCTTCACTCTTCCTCACTTCCTGGTGTGGAAACTCAGAGCTGAACTCAACATATGTTGGATCTAATCTCAGGTCACAACCTCTGGGTTAAGACTTCTGACCTGAAATCTTCTGCCGTCTCAGTTCTTGTCAGTTTCTCTCTTAAACCTGAAGATCTGAACAAGTTTTTCTCAAGCTAAATTAAAATAAACAAAAAGCTATTATGTTTTTTTTTTGGTTTAAATAAGTTGAAATTTAAAATGATATGACATTTTAACACGCACATAGGATACAATACAACAATTATGTGACTTGTGATAAAACAGTTATTTGTAAATTTGGAGCTTTTTTTAAAAAAACAAGAAAAACAGAAATGACATGCAGAGTTGCATCAACGTTTTTATTCAATAAAAGAAATAAATCTCCGAACTGTTTACTGCTCTGCTACATTTATGTCATTCTCTCTGCTGCGGAGACATTCTGCTGATTGTTGCTGCTTTCACTCGCTGCCCTAGAGGATATTCAATCCCCCACATCTGCAGTACTTGTGCTCATACAACATGGTGGTCGGGGGTGGGAGGGGATTTAATTTCTACATCACCTGCATCATTTGCCCTCATCGCCTTCCTCTCACTCCACCTCCCTTCAGCTCCCGCAGGCATCTGCAAAGCGGTCAAATTACCCATTATTACTGCATACTATCATCCGATTGCAGTAATTTTGTCCAGTAAAGGAGTTGATTTGGATGGATGGATGCTTGGCCGCACACACAGAGACACACAGAAAAGCTAAAGCTGGTAATTTACCTGCTCTGTGCCCTTCCATTACTATCCCAGTGAAAATGCTAATTATCAAACCCCCATCTTTAATCAGCCATGTTAAAGCCATGTGAGCGTTCAAAGCCGCGCTCATCAATTTTTTTAAGAGCAACTCACCCCAAAACAGCTTTTTTTCTGCTTATAAACTGTTTTAGTGGGCCTTTACCAACGCAACCTTTCAGTTACTGGGCATTTTGGGACATTTTCATATAAACTTGTTAAATTCTACACTTTTTTAGTCTAAAAATACCTTAGTGCTGCCCTCTTAGGGTTGAAAGGTGGTTACTGCATTTGCAATTTGTTATTGTCTGAAAGCGGTACATGCCTACGTCAGTGGTAAATGGTAAAATGGTAAATGGTAAATGTCCTGTATTTGTATAGCGCTTTTCTAGTCATTCAGACCACTCAAAGCGCTTTCACACTACAAGGTTTTGCATTCACCCATTCACACAACCCGATATGTAAACCGGGGGGAGAGGGTAGGGGCTAACACTCACACAACCCGATACGCAGATCGGGGGGCAACATGGGGTTCAGTGTCTTGCCCAAGGACACTTCGACATGTGGCGGTGGAAGCCGGGATCGATCCACCAACCTTCAAATTGGAGGACGACCGCTCTAACCACTGAGCCACAGCCGCCCCATCATATGTGGTCATGTCTACTTCACCGACATCGCCTCTAAGACAAAAAGAATAATGAAATCAGAGCAAAGACTTTGTCCAGATTTTAATGATATTAGTTATTCTGTTTGTCGTAGTTTTCAGCCAGTTGCTCTAAATCCCTGTGTGCAGCTCTTTGGTGAGAAGCTGGAGACAGCGGACGGGCGGTTGCAAACGTGTCTGTCTGAGAGATGGTTTTATACTCCAGGAGGCGTGTCTTAGAGACGATGCTGACGTAGGCATGAACTGAAAACTGAAAGGTTGCATTGGTAAAGGCCCACTAAAACAGTTTATTAGCAGAAAAAAGCTGTTTTGAGGGTGAGTTGCTCTTTAAAGACACCTAGTGATGTACAACCCAAATTCCAAAAAAGTTTGGACACTGTAAAATATATAAAAACACAGAATTCAATGTTTTGCAAGTTGTCTAACCCCCTAGTTGTTCTAAATAGAGCATAAATAATGTATCAGATGTTTAAAGCAGAACTAAGTAAGTTTTTTCACCTCAATAAATGTTTTCTAGAGTCCCTGTGGGGGTAAACAAAGACTTGGCGGGGTGATTCGTGGGTCCCTCCCCTCCCTCCGGGGTCTGTGTCCTGAAAGCAGCACTTGCAACTTTCAGTGGATCGGACCCGACTAATCTCGCGAGAACAAACCTGCTTTACGGCACTCACACTCACGTACATAAATACAAGCATGAAGCCCTTGCCGTTGTTAGCAACGCCACCCTTAGGAGCGCAAAGATGACAATAATACTCACCTGTCGAGACATTTTCTTGGTTTTGTTTTTCCTTCTTCTTGCAAAAGCGTTCTCTGCGCGTTGTTGTTGGGGGGGCGGCGGCGGGGTGGAGGGGGCGAGGGGGGGTCTTCGGCGGCGGCGGGGGAACGTTACGACAGTGAGCTTTCACAGGGGACCAGTAGGGGGAGAGCGAGAGCAAAACTTACTTAGTTCTGCTTTAAATAGAGACATTTTAACATTATATAGAAAATACTAGATTATTTTAAATTTGATTGTAGCAAAACATTTCTAAACAGTTGGAACAGGCTGATGTTTACTTTGGTGTAGCATCTCTTCTTTTAACATTTCTGTAAACATCTGGGAAGTGGAGATACCAGCTGCTGGAGTTTTTGGAGAGGATTGTTGTTCTTGTCTGACACAGGATTCTGGCTGATCAACAGTCCTGGGTCTTTGTGGCTGGATTTTTGATTTCTCGATGCTCCAGATGTTTTCTGATGGGGAAACATCTGGACTGCAGGCAGGTCAGTTCAGTGTGTGTTCGTGATTGGCTGATATGCGTTTTTCAGGGCCGATGCAGATTGTTAGTAGTTAAGAAGGCTGATAATCAATATTTGGAGCTAATATTAATTTGCAGTAAAAGTGTAAAAATTGGCATAAAAATTTTGAATGATACAAACACTTAACTTCGCTTTCATATCTTAAGTGTTTTTATTTAACGAAACAAAATGCAAATACATAGCTCCATAAGTGCATGGAGTCCCTAGACTCAGAAGCATGTTAGTTGTTGTAAGTTGTGGAGTTTTTAATGTGTCTTTCATGCAAATTCATGTTGTTCTCAACATAACCCACATTCTCCCATTGAGTCTGCTCAAGCATTTAAAGCAGGACCAGCGAGCTAATATAATGCTAAAAACTAGTCAGCCTTCATCTCAGCATACTTGAGAGACAGTGATATCTGATAGTGTTCTTCAAGCCATGCAGTGATGTCTAGTAGAAAATCATGTCTGTTTTTGATTCAGTGTCGCCTCAGGGCCCATGAATCACTAGCATCGAGTTTGGTCTTTGAGCTTGTTCACTGAGATTCCTCCTGATTTTCGGACTCTTTACTGTAGAGGGGGATTTTTAAAGAGGCCATTTCACGCAAATTTCATGACTTTGTGGTTATTTCTTAAGTATTAATTAACCTGTAATATAACACATATCTAAAAAACGCTAGGAAACACTTATTAACAGATCTTTTAATCTATCTGTGTCAAGATTCGGCTGGCTTCGTCAGGCTTCAGGCAGCAACTCATTATTTTTCATTTCTCAAATTTGCTGGACTCAGGTTGCCTAACAAACTAGCCTATGAGACCACGATATACTGTTTCCTGCCCCACTGCTCATTGAAACAGCAGCCGTAGTCTCTTCCGTTTTTTTACGTGTTTATGCTAACAGCTTTTAGCCAGCAGCATGCTAGGTGTGGTTTCAACTGCGAGAGCTGATGAATACTAACAAGCAAAGGAGTTGTGACGAAACAATTGCAGACCGTTCGAACTCGGGAGAACTCGGGTGTTATCGCCACCTGCGTAGTTTGAGAGATAAAAACTGAAAGAGAAGTTGTTGACCTGTTTTCACACCCACTATGAAGGTAAGAACACCTGTGGAGCTAAAATATTTAAACGTCTTTAAAGTCTTCATATTGAGGAACATTTTTCAACTTATTCCACAATTTTTAGATGAACTTTGTCTCGGATTGGTGAACCTCTGCCCATCTTTACATCTGATAGGCTCCGCCTCTCTACGGTGCTTCTTTTATATTCAGTCATGTGACTGAGCTCTTGCTAATCAACATAGTTGTCAGATGTTACTCCAGTTGTTTTTTGTTTCTGCCAGTTACTATTCGTGTTGCCATCAAATTCTAAATTAGCTAATATTTTGTAAAAAATTTTTCAGTTTTAACATTAGACATTTTGTTTGTTGCCGCCACCAAGGAGGTAATGTTTTCATCAAGGTTTGTTTGTTTGTCTGTCTGTCTGTTAGCAGGATAACTCAAAAACTGAAGGATGGATTTTGATGAAATTTTCAGGAAATGTCAGAAATGACCCAAGGAACAATTGATTAGATTTTGGGGGTATTCCGGATTGCTATCTGGAACCAGGAATTTTTTAATGATACAGACGTAGTACTTTCTACAATATATCGGCTTATATATCGGCGGAGGTCTGCACTCTCTGAGTACTTTTATAGTTTTGTATTGGGAATAAAGTATGGGTTCATAAACTTTGCAAATATTTGCATTCTGTTTTTGTTTACATTCTGGTAGTTTTGTCACAATACTAAAATTTCAAACTTGATTCAGTACTGGAAAAATACAATTCTATTTATTTGATACTAAGGTGATTTAAAAACGCCAATTTATTAAACAAGTAGATACAATGAATAATATTCCTTTTATCTAGCTACCTTAATTTATAGTCCCAAAATGTAAACGGTTGTTAAATATAAACAATTTTGTTTACACTTTTTCAAGTAACAGCAGTGTTTTTGGAATTAGGGATATCAAATTAGGAATGTGAAAAGAGAAATTACACATTTTAAAAGTTAAATTGATCGTCTGTTTGTAGGTTTTGCTACCAAAAAAACCTTCTAAAATCACTTCAGTATCTCCTCGTGAGAAGGTGCCACACTGTCTCACTAGATGAAGATGACTTATTTCCTTTGTATTGTTGCTGCAATTGAGCCGTAATAATTTTCCTATTGAATTAACATTTCAAACTTTAATGAAAACAAGGGAATGTTGTTCTGTGGAAATTTATTCTTGGTAAAAGTTCTGAAATGTTGCTTAATCATTTTTTTTGCTTTTTTTTCTGAGCGAATCTAAATTCATATCTTCCTCTGATTTCCTTCTCAGGTCATGTTTGCCTCTCAAAAACACCCACTGGAGATTAACCTCACCTGTCCAAAGCCCCTCCCCAGGTGGGCCTCGTGCTGCCCCCTGCTCCTAGACTCCCACCATGAGTAAGTGTGTTAAAGTTAAAATGGGGTTTTTGGTTACTTTCTTTCCTTCTGACTTCTTTCTTCTCTTATAAGAAGTCAGCAGTGTTTTTGTCTTCAGGAAAGTGAATATTAATTTTAGACTTTTATTATTATTGGATTGGCCTGGTTTGGTATTTTGGCTGAGCCCAAATCCTGTTTGCTCAGAATAAATGTGGAGAAATTTGGATGAAATCTTGACTGTTACCCACATTATGGCTTTTTTATATGGAAACATCTTCTTCTTCTTTGTTGAAACTGTTGATGCTTTTATGAGCTTATGACGTGTGTTGAGTTGCTATCACGAGAGTTTTGCTATTATTTTTTGATGGCTGATGTTTGAATCCTCAGTGAAGACTTCCATGTTAAAACTGTTTATTTGAGGAGCTGTTTTACATTAAAGCAAATGTTTTGTACTTAGAACAGATAACAAAATAAATAAAATCAATATTAGTTTGGGGTAGTTTCAGGAATAGTTCAAATTAGATTATGTTTAACCGTGTGTTTAAATGTTGTATAAATTTCTATATTTTACAGCAAAACAAAGTCAAATATTTGAATCCAGTTATCAGTTGTTTTTACAGTGTGTTCAGTGAAAGGACTCTCCCAATTTTAGTCCCCATTTTGGTATCTAATAGAACATTGAAATGAACCTGTCTACAGTAAAGTAAATTTTTATGCAGATGACGCCATCCTTTACTCAGTTGACTCTACTTTGAGTCAGGCTGTTATTATTTATTATTTGAATTATTTGTTGTTTTTTACTTTAGTTGGAGATCTTGGTGAAAGAATATCATGCTACAAATAATTAAATATGATTGTTTTTTTTAGAGTGCATCTTGACCATTTAGTAAAAAAGCTCAAGGTCAGATTAGGCTTTTATTATAGAAATATAAGCTATAAAAATTATTTAGCAGCCAAGGAAAAACATTTTCATGCTGCATTTAATTGATTCTGATTTGTTTTGTTATATGTTTTATTTTGACTTTTAGCTTGTGACTTTGTAGTAGTGTGCCTTCTTAACCCGATCTCCCTTAGATGTGGTAATTTTAAGAACTGTCCTGCATACATTTATATATTTTTAAAATTTTGAATGTTCCCCCTCCCCAAATACAAAAGCACAGTAGTGGACGAATACTGTCAGTTCTGATTCCTGATATCAGTTTGATCTTGAAGAGCTTTGAAACAAACATGTTTTTGTTCTTATTCATCCCTCCACTGCTGGAAACATGACATAGAGGAGTGTAAAGTACTGCAACCCTCACTGCCTTGTACCTCATCAATCATGCAGCAAAGCCTGATGGGAGTGCAGCAGGATGAGCTCTCCCATCAGCTGTGTGTGGCTCTCGCCTGCTGTATGTCACTGTGGCTGTAATGGCGTGGCCTCAACCACGGGCTCAGCGTGAGTCATTTAGTGAGGCCAAACTGGAATATTTTTTCTTAAAGGTCCATCTGGCTCTGCATGTGCAAAAGAGCCAATCATCCTTCCTTTCATGATAGACATAGTAGGAAAAGTGTGCAATGACAATGTAATACACTCATTGTCCAATATATAATATTAGTGTGTGATTTATGGTTATTAAATATGACAAAGTGATGGATTTATTTTTGTTTCATTCTGTTAGTGAAATCTCATCAGGGTGGCCACAGATGTAAACGTGGTGGAACAGATTTATTTGTTGGATCTCTGTTTACTGCAGCTGTACCTTCACACACTGTCTGGGCCAGTTGCTCCCTTTACAGATAGAGACTGAACAGGAAAAGCAGAAGTGTTAAGTCACAGCTTCTAGTGCTTCTTCATGTAGAGCTGCTGTATACCTGTGTTACCATGGAAACCCTACACAAATTAATCAGTTACTGGAAGGTGATTGAATAAACTGGACAGCTGGGAGTTTAACTTGATTGTTTCTGTTTCCCCCCCCCTCTTTGCTCTTTTCCTGTCAGACATAAACAGATGTGTGACTGTGTTGATGTAACAGATGAAAATGGAGAATATAAAGATGACCTGAGTTATGTAACAGCAGGGACAGATGTTCATCTCTTTTCCACTATTATTGATTGCATAATAATGGAAGTTTAAAAACAATAAATGCAACTTATAGCTACGAGAAGCTTATCAAAGCTTTTATGATATAGTGTTTCTCTGAAACAGATTTATTTACTTAATCTTAACGGACCCACAACGCTGAAAGAAAACAGACAGTCTAACCTGATGTAAAGCTGTATATCTAGTGTGTTGTTGTTGTTGTTTTGATGTGACCTGAATGAGCTCACTAAGCAGCGGGTGCTTTCTGAAAAGGCCTTTTATGTGTATCATTATTCATCCCAGCCTTTGATAGACTCAGCCTCTCGCCTGGAGATAGCTGATGATGTTGATATCCTGAGCTAATTACCTTAATAACCCCCCAAACAACACACACAGTCTCACAAAGAGTCACTGGCCGTGGGCGGAGCTGGTTACGTTCTTCTTACTGAGCCTCTTCTAATTTCTTTGCTTTTGAGGTTTTCAATTGATGTAAATTCAGAGGTAACTTGTTGGGAAACAGTAGAAGTATTGTTGAAGTATTTTACAGATTTTTTACTAGATATAGATAGAAAACTCAGTTAATTCTGATTAAAATATGTTATTAGATAGTTGTGATCGTCTGGTCAGTCCACTCGAAACAAGCACATGTTCCTTTAATCTACAAGGATGCAAAAACATAAAAAAAGATATTTGTTTATGAACAACAGAAGCCGTTAGCCCAAGAGCACACAGTCATTATATCCTGTAATAACAGACTGGAACAGAATGACTCCCTGTTCTTCCCCCTGCAGTGTTGTAGGAAAGAGCCAGAGCAGAACCATGACACTAGCTACGTTTACATGCGCCAAATTTCCCCGATCTGATCAAAATCTTGGTCGATCTGAATTCCCAAATCCCTGTTCACATGGACACTAACTGAAATGATCTGATCATGCCATGAGTACACATGCACCAAGCACTCATCAGGTTAAATGAGTTGAGCATGCGCACAGCGAGTTGTCTTTCCGGAGAAAGAAAAAAAGTAAACAAACTCCGTCCTTTCTGCACGTCTTTCCCGCCCCATCGTGTGCTCGAGTTGACTCACATTATCCCCAATATGGACCTTCTGCAGGTGATTACCTTTATGTTTGGGTTTTTACTGGTCGCATTAACCAAGCTAGAGGCTGAATACATATTGCTACTGCTCCTCCACCACAGGAGAGGAGAGCAGGATGACAGGATGACTGCACCGGCAGACCACTTCTGTTTACTTCCCGCTATGTTTTCTACTTGAGTCTGCGACAGTGGAAAGACGTCACGCTGAAGTTGTACACATGCGCAAAGGGCTCTTTTCACCCTTTCTTTCCGAATGGGTGTATACATGCACGTCTATCCGAATGAAGATCGGACAAAACCACCCCTCTCGATCGGAAGTAAATTTCTTTCGGATCAGGCTGCATCGGATCAAAACATTCGGGTTGACATGTTTACATGACGTCTTTTTTATCCGATTGGGCGTTTATTCCGATTAAATGTGCCCATGTAAACGTAGCTACTGAAAGATGAATGGAAAAAAACGAGGACAAGCCATGTAACGTTTTGTTGGTGTATAAAAACCAGTTGGTTAAGAGGATAATGAGAATGTGTTGGATGGGCATAAGTAGTTTTATTTATTCCACACAAAAAAAACCACAACACTCATTTTGGAGAAAGGATTCAGGTGTCTTATAGAAGCCCCTAACACGCCTCTGAGAAACATGCCACTGCTTCCAGTGTTGTGACAACCCAGCTGCTGCTTTGTGCTCCAAATAATTCAATAAAATAAACGTTTTTGTGATTGTTGTTAGTTTGTCGTAAAATAAAACAGAATTCTGAGTGATAATTTTTTTCATTATAATCACTCACCTAAATACGGTGTTAAAATAGAAAAAGAATCAGAAATGTAGCTTAGAATGTTTAAAATTTCCTTCTATCCAGAAGGCTCAATAATGTGACATGTAGATATTATATTTATTTTTTTATATTGCTTATAATATTTATTATATCTCTGCTGTATAATTCTTTTTTTTGTAAATAACAAAGAGACTATTTTAGACCCACATTACTATAAGACCATCCAGCGTGACATCTGACCCGAGTACGAAGGTTTTAAGACGACGTGACTCTACAGAGCAGACGGTTGACTCTAATCTATCCACCTGTCTGTTACCTACGCTCCCACCTTTATCTCCCCTCGTCAGAGGCAGACTGATGTCATTGGGTGGCGTCCAGGACTCTGAGTGTCTGGGTGTGGTTCACTGTAATTATCTGCGTCTCAAAGCCTCATCTGGACTCCATCTGTTAGACTCAGCCATGCTTTACCTTGCACACAGACGAAACACGTCGTTACACTGAACCATCTTTGATTTAAAATGGGTTCGAGTTCTTTTTATAGCACGTTAACATCTGCAGGCTGCTCAACAAAATGCAGAGACTTCATAAAAAGTGTCTGTCTGGGTTCTAGACTAGATTCAGTTCTCTGATGTGGTCTCATGTTAGATGGTTTTAATTAGCTCCTCCAGATAACTCTTATCGAGTGTTCAACATAGCAGCGACTTTATAAAGGCTTTTTGTTTCAGGGTGCAGGTTTTTGAAGTGAAGCAGCTGTTGTTGTTTTGGTTGTCTCTTCAGATATCTCCCTCGTGCTTCACTGTTTTTTGTTTTTCTGCTTTTAAAGGCAGTTTTTATTCCTCTGTTGAGCCCTGAAGAGATGATGACATGTACTCCACTCACAATATTTAGGGCTTCTCTGCCCACAGAATGACTCAAGGCTAATTACTAAAAGGTTGGGTATTATTTGTTTGTTGGGAAACCACCTGAGGAAAGAGAGCTGATTCAGTTTATTGCTGTTACACAGGTTGGGCAGGTTTATTAGCCTGCTGCGCTTCCTGCTCTTTAGCGATTTACCCCCTCGAGCATGATGTGGATCTGAACTTGAACGGAGATTAGGGATAAAGATTAGTCTAGGTTTTGTAATAGATGGCATGCTGTTTTCATTGATGCAGCTGTGTCAGATCTCTCTCAGTAAGGAAGTGAGGCAGTGCTCCTGGTATCTACTGTAACATTAACATCACTGGTACACTGTTTTTCCCCACAGTAGCAAAATGGTCATTACATGTGAAGTTTCCTCCTGGATGCTCCTTTTTGTGGTTAATGTTTCCACAAATCGTGCTGTTTTTATCAGCATGGCACAGATTGCACTAAAGCAGAAGCAGTCAAAATGTAATTCTGTTACCACAGAGCATGAAGCATCTGATTGATGAGCTATCTTCAGAGAACTTCCTCTCATTCTCCTTTAACACCACATGACTCCGATTAGGATGACTGCAACTGCAAATGATAGCAGTTTTATTTAATCTATACATTAAAAAACTTTGTTCTAGAGAGACAAAGCTTTAATTTAGAGATTCTTTGTTTATACTGGCTAAAATTTCAGATTGAAAATTTGTTTTTTAACATTTGCACATCACATTATCACATTACTACGTTGTCAATCTGTGATGCTGGCTTGCCTTTACATACACAGATCATTTCAGCTGGATTAGCCCCTCAGAAGTCTAGAAGCATCACGTTAGAGAATGAGCTACTGGGTCTTCTTTGAGTTGCACCAGCTTTTCAGCCCAAGACTTAGATGTCCACTTAAACCTTTAGGATAAGGGACATTCTTCTGAGGACAGTAACACACATTGTGAAGAGATACGTGTAAAAGATGTCAACAAAGTAAAACAGGAAGAAAATCATTTAAACAAATAAGCTGTTTCACAACCTCTCACTGAAACATGTTGGTCATGGTTGTAAACAGCTCACAGGGTGAATGACGGGGATTCTTGTGACTCCATCACTCCAGTTCAGTGTTAATGTTCCGATAACGTCTAAGCCTGAAACTGCCATTATCACAGCTGATGAAAAGTCCTTAACTCAGATCCTCGTGTTCTGGGTAACCGTGAGACCACAACAACTGGGAGGGGAGAGGCTGGAGTATCTATTTGGTCCAAAAATCAGCTTTTCCAAGGTCATGCTTCAAAAAAGAAACATGTTTTCCCAAATGTTCAAATATGTTTTATAGTGTTGATTGTGATGTCTAGTTTGAACCTACTGATTTCAGTTTATTATGTTTGTATGTTCTGTATTTCAAGTATTAAAACAGTATATAATGTATATAGGGTATAATAATTGTCACGTTTGGTAACTTGTAAAGAAATTGAAGACTTGTGAGCTTCTTGAAGGGGCGCTCTGTTTAATTTAAATCTCAGCCCCTTTGTGACTTGAAGTTACAGGTCAGGGGAGAACTTGAAATCTGTATATGTGGAGGGGGGGTCAAGGTCACTCCAGAGACTGGGATCCATGCTGACTGAATGTTGTTAACGCTGTGTTGTGTAATGGGAGTGGAGTGTTGGAATGCAGTTTTTCCTCCCTCCCTCTCTGTATTTTCTATCCTTTCCTGGTTTTGGTGAGTGATGTTCATGTGTTGCCGTAGAGGTGTTGGGGTGGAGGACGGGTACAGGAAGGAAGCCTTGCTGGAATCTGATTAAATCTCTCAGTGAAACAGGGCAACAGGAGGAAATGGATCCAATGACCCTCCCTACAGGGCATCACCATGTAGATACTACAGCCACTAAATTTTAATTCAGCGAGTAACGTGTATGTAAACCTTCACATAGCTGGGCTTTCTGACACTTTTTAAGTCTGTAAAAAAATCCACTTTTACAAAAAGTTGTCTAAAAATGCTTTTTCACTGCAGTTCCTGCTGATTCTTGGGACTTTATGGGACATTGGAGGTCACACTTGACTCTTTGGAGTACTCACCTTCTCATAAATGTTTTTCAAAACATATATATTGTGCAAAACAAGTCCTTTTTGGAGCTGCATACGCTTAACATAATCCTATAAATTTAGTACCATTACTAAAAATGTGGCTGGAAAGTTTGTAGTTTTGATTTAAAGGAACTTTTTACAGTCTATTCAATCCTAGAAGAGAGAATTTACAGTGAAATTATTCTCCTGGCATGGTTCTCAGTTGTTTTTTGTCACCACTGGTTGCAGATTTAATCTACTCTCCCAAGAAAGTCAGTACCATGAAAGAGTTTTAGAAGACCCTTCCTTCTGATTGTTTCCCTGCTGCCAGGCAGAGTTTTATAATGCTTCACTTTTATCAAGTCTTCCAACAACATTAAACCTAACTAAATAGTTAGTGTGACATTTTTAATCTTGACGTTCTTGACATTTTAGCAGACCCTGGGAGTTAATCTGAAACGTACCGGACTGGCAGCTATAGATAAGAGAAGGAGAGCAGCATAGAGAATAAATGACATTAAAATGTAATTGCTTAACTTTTATAAAGATATATTTTACAACAATTGAAAGAACTTGGACACATACAAAACTATATGTGAGAAGAGTATCATTAGTATAGTAAGTAGGCTGTAGTGATCTGGTTCAAACAGGTGTGGCTGTAACTCTACAACTTTAGGTAATTCACTTTCACTTGCTCAGGCTGTATATTTAAAACACATTTAAAGATATAATGGGAATTTATTAGACAATGGCTGTAAATTATTAATGAGACAGTTGCATCGAACTCCAGCACAAACGTTCCTCACAACAAGCTCTTCATGGTCTTGCTATATTTAGTTTAAATGGTGAGCAGAACTGCACTGTCATTTTTATCATGGGCCCTGCCGCTATGGACGTTTGGTCCATCGATACTTCATATGCAGACATCAAACAGGTGAGATCTCCTAAAGTATTGTTGTGTTTCAATGTTGGGGTTGTCTGTTCCTTCATTTTTGGTATTTTTTTACAAAGACGTGGCATAAAAACACCCAAATATTCTTTCAGACTCTTGTTACCCTCATACCTTCCCACTGAAATTAATTTTGATTAATTGACAAAAGATCACTCCAAACAATTTATGGTGTGTGCGATAAAAAACTGGAGTATTTAGAGTTTTCTGAAAATATACAGAAAGTAATACATTTGGCTTTACTGAAGTACTGAATAACTTTTCTGCAGTTGTGTCTCAGACAGCCGTTGCTCAAACCAGTGTTCTGCAGAAATATGCTACCTGTTGAGAAGTGCTACAGATTCCTCCTGTACATGTGCCATTCCACATTCTTGACTTCAATAAACAGATTCATCGTTTATTTTTGTTTCTATATTTTTCCATAAATATATTTTACCCATCAAATAAATTCTCCCAGGACAGAAACACTAAATATGATGTTATTTTGACTTTCTTTACATTGTCAGAGCAACAGGCAAATGTTTGGACACACCCAGAGGAGAAGGACCCAGCAATGGCTGATAAGGACCCAGAGGGCTTTTATATAGAAAATATCAGGAAAGGATCATAAAAATATGTTTAAATAACTAACAGGACACACTCGCTATAAACAAGAATACTGTATAAACTTCGAATGATATCTTGTGATAAAACAAGTTGTAAATTCATATTATGGCGGCATTTTTCTTCAGGGCAGCATTAATCATCAGAACACCCCTTTCAGCTGCGACCCAAGTATTTTAGTCCATTGTAAAGCCATCAGAGGTGCACAGAGTGTCTAATATGAAGCTGAACATTTTTTTTCAGTGAGTATTCACTTAGACAAGTTTCACAACAGTAGCTTAAAGTTGTTGAAGTTATTTTGCACTGCTTTAATTTATGGACACCAAACATTTATCAGTCTCAGTTACTGTTTTATCATTTTTTTAATGGATTGATCTAGTTTTGTCACAAACATTTGTAATTGATTTTTAAAAATCTGAAGAAGAGTTCTCAATATATTTTTTATTGTAAAACTTTTTTTGGCTGATCCCTGTGGTACTTGACCTCTGTCAACCCTAGACTGACTATTTTATCTGAGAACCTCACTTTGAAACTGAGGTTTGGGCATCACATTCCATTAAACTGAGAACAGGAGCACCCCAAGGATGTGTACTCAGTACTTGGCACTTTACTCTAATATTTGACTGTGTGGACAAATTTAACTTGGTACAAAGTTTTTTGAGCTGGTATGGGGGAAGTAATCAGTGTTGAGTTCTCTCATTGCTCCTTTTGAGGATTGGTCACGTGGGTGATCAGCACAACTTGCTGTCAGATAGGCTGCGGTCATCCTGGGCAAAGTCTTCCAATTCTACCATCTAAAAGGAAATTATGATCAGACATTTTAGAGGCATTCCCCATAATAGAAGTCACCCATCTTTCACACTTTGTCAAAGTCAAACCACCTGCCCTGACTACTCACCCTCACCAGCTACATCCACAGCTTATTCACCTGCTTCCCCTTCCTGGACTCGTCTGCCTCCAGCTCCCTCCTCCCCTGTAACCTGTGACACGAGTGATATTTATAAGAAATTCAGATGTTACATACTGTTTCCTAATGTTAAAAGTAATAATATCCATATCAAGTTTTCATGTCTTCTTACTCTCCATCTTGTTAACACCCACATAAGCAAACATGACATCTCAAAGAGTTACAAAGAGTTTAACCAGCTTGTTCAGTCACTCAAAGATGGTGTCAATGCAATTTTCATCTTCAGATTGATCCCTCTAGTTGGCTAACTGTTGGTAGTTTTAGTGGAACTCTAAGCTTCCATACTTGACTCTGTCTGCTCAATGTCAAACTTTTAGACAAGTTACTAATCACACATTCAACCAGCGCCAGGTGGGATACACCTGATCATCTACATGATTGATTGCGTGTGAGCGAAGGGAAGAAAGGAAAATGCTGAGAGAGAAGGGTGAACATGAAGAATTGATAGTTAGATGTTTAGACTGCCATGTTGATGATGCAGTCACAGCGGTTGTGTTGTCATAAATCTATGGCTGTCCTCTTTAATGTTCAACCTTGAGTTCTCTCTGTTCTGCAGCTGCCTTCTCCAGCTTTATAGATTGTTGTGCTAGTGTTATTGTTGACATAACATAAATACAAATAAATGCATTCATCCACATTTTTCTGCCTGATATTAGATGAAGAGGTTACGCCGGCCTGAGAGAGGTTAACTCTGAAGGGAACTGACCTTAATGTGGAGTCAAAGACATGCACTGATTCTGAAATGTTAGCCTTTGGTTATGAATATATTTTACTTTTTGCCTGGACTCCAGAACATTGACTTGATTTTTTTCCTCTTTAGCCTCACAGAATTTGAAAACAAATTGGATCCAATAACTTACACATAGTTACACTCTTCATTTGCTTAAAATCTGCAGCTCATCTTTACATTTAAGTTTAAATCTAAATAAATAGTTTTATGCATCTGTCATGAACCAGATTAAATGTTTTATGGATTGTTTTATGGCTTTTAGTAGCATTTAAAGGCAAATATTGATATTGGATTCAATCCAGTGACTCTTGAGAAGCAAATAAACATTAAATAAGTCCAAGGAATATTGTGGTTTGGGGAGGGTTTTCAACAAATCTCGTTTCAAATACTGTTTCACTCTAAATCTAATTCTTACTCGACAAATATGTCAAACAAGAAAAGGTTTTAAAGTGTGAGACAAATGGAGGATCTGACAGGTGCATTCAGTTACTTCAACCTGCACAACAAGCTGTAACAGCAGAAAGGTCAAAATACTTCTAAAAGCTTTTCTTTTTATAAAACACAATAGTTATTCCATTATGGGTTTGGCAGAGAGTTGCTTTCATAAAAGCAGAACCACTTGTGATTTATGTAACTGCTGTTTACAGATGTTGGAATGCATTTTATGAGGGAGCAAAGGCCAAAGAAACCACTAGCAAAAATTCAGAACAATTAACCAAACCATTGTGCTTCAGAGCAAAACAAGCATACAAGAGGATTCAGTCAAGTTTGATATTGGTTTTAATAAAAGGAAGACATTTTTATTTAATCTGTAACATGTAAAAACAAGCTAAATTCAAAGCCTGGGCATAAATATTAGTGTTGGCTCAGTCAGAGATTATTAAAAATGAACAAAACATGCTTCATGCATCGATCCACGAGGGACACTGGGACGCAGGCTGGACTCTGATTGGTCAAAAAACTGCACGCTTCAAGCAGGAAATGACACGGGGTGCACAAAAAGGAAGTGTGCGGGGCCGAACAGTGGCGGTGTTCTCACCCATTCATTCCCATTCCTGCTCTTGGAGAGAGGAAAGGAAGTTTGAACGTTGACGAACCTTTTAGCTTCAGTATTTCTAAATTTTCTGTCTACATCTTCAGTAATTGCTGCACTCCGGCAGCTCAGCCTCATTTAGCAGTTGAATTACAGTTCAGTTACTCAAACAGCAAATAAACATTGTTACTGTTTTCCACCAAGTCAGGTTCAGGTTTGGGCTGATTAATGAGTTGGCTCGCTATGTGATGAGTTGGTTCATTTCCACAGCGAGGTTATTGTCTCATTTCTATTCTATAGCAGGACTCAGAGTGTCATTACGCACTGAAGCACAGCAGGCAGCATTAATCAATCTGCCGAGCAATCAGCACCCAACCTAATTCAATCAGTGGTTCACTCTTGCTGCCATGAGGACAACACAGGTGTGTGTTCTCATCGCGTTTATCTTTATATAGTTTGGTTCTGTCAGTTGTTCTACGAACTGCTGCTAACCTGAGAGATACATGATGAGAAACGCCACGTAAATTTGGATCCATCACATTTCATTAGGTGCGCATGGGATTCACAAGGACTTAAATGTTAACTCATGGATGGATTTAAGGAGATCACGCTGAGGAGATTCCAAGATAAAAAATCCTCCTTCTTCAATTTAACAGACAAGAAAATAGCTCACTTATTTATAAGGTGAAGACATTTTAACCATTAATTTAAAAGCTTTTTGTTCATTTTAATAATTAACAGACTCTCACATGTAAGCTGTAAGAAAATCATTTACTGTCCTGCCATAAATAAATATCAATAATATGTTTAGATGAGTTAAAAAACTGGTTCTAACCTGGAATGGGCTAATCTGTCAACCACAACAACAAAAAAGGTTTTTATTTAGTTTCATTTTTGGCATAATTTTAGGAAAACAGCTTAAAGCAGAACTAAGTAAGTTTTTTCACCTCAATAAATGTTTTCTAGAGTCCCTGTGGGGGTAAACAAGGACTTGGCGGGGTGATTCGTGGGTCCCACTCCTCCCTCCGGGGTCTGTGTCCTGAAAGCAGCACTTGCAACTTTCAGTGGCTCGGACCCGACTAATCTCGCGAGAACAAACCTGCTTTACGGCACTCACACTCACGTACATAAATACAAGCATGAAGCCCTTGCCGTTGTTAGCAACGCCACCCTTAGGAGCGCAAAGATGACAATAATACTCACCTGTCAAGACATTTTCTTGGTTTTATTTTTCATTCTTCTTGCAAAAGCGTTCTCTGCACGTTGTTGTTGGGGGGGCGGCGGCGGGGTGGAGGGGGGGGGGGGTCT
>SSNP01000328.1:47924-68036 GCA_006937955.1 Pachypanchax playfairii | reverse complement strand
GCGGCGGGGGAACGTTACGACAGTGAGCTTTCACAGGGGACCAGTAGGGGGAGAGCGAGAGCAAAACTTACTTAGTTCTGCTTTAAAGTTTAGTTTTATTTATTTATTAAAGAAACAGCTGGAACATTCAGAGCATTGTGGTTTTTACATCTTTTGTTAGAGAACAAAACAGATAAATTTTTTAGATTTAATCCATAGCCTTTTCATGACATCTTCATTTTCTGCTTTCTAATTTATTTTTAGATGTTTAATGAGGTTTGTCGTGTGTGTTGGTGCAGTCATGATAAGGACATGAACATGGAGTTACCTCATACATTTAGACAAGGAAAGTTTATATACATACACCATCGTTAATGCTTAACCAGATCTAAAACAGTCCATGCTTTTATTTTGATAGAACGCACATAGGCAGTCTTCCTCCACAGATGCTGCCGGTGTAAGAGCATTTTGCTTGGCGGAAGAAGAAGTAGTTCCAATAAACTGAGTATGATTTACACAATTGTCCCATTAATAACAAGCTACATATTTACTTCAAATTACTACTAAATCAATATTTTAAATAAGGAATCAAATCCAGAACATAAGAAGCTGGAATCAGAGGAATCAAAATTTCAGTATCGATCTGCACATGTGGACACATGGCTGAAACGATAAAAAATGTTTGAGTTATTCACAAAACACAAGTTCTACATCATAAAGGTCTTAGTTTCTACTTAAACCTGTCCTTATTGTTTAAAGCAGTACCGAATAACTGAGACTCAAATTACGGAGGTAATTTAGTCTATTGTAAAGCCATCGGAGGGTCGAGAGTGTCTAATATGAAGCTGAACATGTTTTTTGGTGAGTATCCACTTAGACAAGTTTCAAAATTGTAGCTTAAAGTTTGAAAAGTACTGCTTTAACTTTTCTAAGCATAGTACTCTGCTAGAAATGTTTTTATAACATTTAATTGTACAACAGACGTATTTGTACTGGGTTCATGGTTGACCTGGACCTGTGTTTTTCAAATCCACCATGTTCTTAATTATATTTTGTTAAACCTCTTTAGCATCATGGATCAGCTGCTCATTTCCTGCATTGACAGCATCTCTGTCCTCGGCTGCTACAAGGCCGAGCTCTTATCAGTAGATTAAAACTGAAGATGTGTCAGAGACTTACAGCATCTCTCCTTTTTCAATCAGCTAGATGTTAAGGAAAACCTGATGAGGCCTTATTGATCTGGGGATTGTTAAAGGGCGTCTATGACTGGACCACTCTATCAGCAGCTTCCCCTCCAAACCCCGCTGCACTAAAAGCAGCTCGATCTATTTCTCTGCTGGTGGCCCCGACTTGTTCATTTTCCCTTCGCAGATTTAATTTATCTCACCTCAGAGTGCTTACGCCTCCAACAATCCATCTCCAAACACAGACTTTGTGGCCAATAATAGTATTTTAGAAAGGTGGCAGGTTGAATTTGGGGAAGGTTTTAGTCTCTGAAAGGTGAGAGATTCAAAGATTCAGGGCTGCAGCATGAAACTGGGTCCGACAGGATCACAGAGAGTTTCTACATTAAACTGAATGATTATCTTGATGTTCAATCCTGAGGCATGTTGAAAAGGCTCGGCTCAAAAACAAATGGCATTGTTATCCAACATGACAACTGTAAATAAGTGAAGAAACATAATAAAAGTGGACACAAAATGTAAGCTGTTTCAAGAAAAACAGATGATAAAATTTTGGATTCTGATAAAGTCTTAATTTGTTAAAGATCTATCGATTTAGATCGCTGTAAAAGATTAAAACAGCCGTTTTAACTTTTATGAATTGACATACTGTATATTCATCACAGCTGTGCCTAAACATCAGATTCTAACAAGGGCTACAGTTGTGTTGGTAAAAGGCCAAATTTTCACCTCCTGTAGTGAGGTCACAGCCTAGCAACACGGGGTCGGAAGCATAGCAACAGCATCCACAAAGTCACTTCAGCAATGCAGTAATTGGACTTTCTGACTCAGTGCCGGAGGACACAAATACAAACACATTTCATCACCAGGATTCACGTGTGTGATGTGGCATGCAATGTGTGTGTGTGTGTGTGTGTTTGTTTGTGTGCCTGCCTGCGTGTGTCATCAGATGGGAGGTTGAAAATGCCTGTTTTTGAAGCCATGCAATTTATTTGAACTGATTTATGTTGAGTGTAAAACATGGTGTCGCTTCATGGCTACATATTGTTGCAGGCTGCAGAGTCCTTAGGTAGGTGCACTCTCTGTGTGTGTGTGTGTGTGTGTGTGTGTGTGTGTGTGTGTGTGTGTGTGTGTGGGTTTGTATTTCTGACCTCCTGAGGACCAGTTTCCTGACTTTTACTATCTTTCTGGGGTCCGAGGGTTCTTGTGGGGACCGAAGCCTGGTCCCCATGAGGGGGACTCCCCTTTTTAGGGTTAGGGGTTAGGTTTATAGGTATGGTGTGAATAGAGTTTTAGTTAGTCTTAGGGTTAGTTATAGATCAGTAATGGTTAAGGTTAGGAAAAGGGTTTGGGTTAGGTATAAATCTAGTTACTAAAATCAATGGAAGTCAATGGACGGTCCCCATAAGGATAACAAAACACACTTGTGTGTGTGTGTGTGTGTGTGGGTTTGTATTTCTGACCTCCTGAGGACCAGTTTCCTGACTTTTACTATCTTTCTGGGGTCCGAGGGTTCTTGTGGGGACCGAAGCCTGGTCCCCATGAGGGGGACTCCCCTTTTTAGGGTTAGGGGTTAGGTTTATAGGTATGGTGTGAATAGAGTTTTAGTTAGTCTTAGGGTTAGTTATAGATCAGTAATGGTTAAGGTTAGGAAAAGGGTTTGGGTTAGGTATAAATCTAGTTACTAAAATCAATGGAAGTCAATGGACGGTCCCCATAAGGATAACAAAACACACTTGTGTGTGTGTGTGTGTGTGTCCTGTAATAAAAACTGTGTTCTCATATACCTTAAATGTGAAACAGTAACGCTCAAGGCCGCTTTCTAAAAGCTCCTTCTCTCAGACATACATGAAGTGATTCTCTAATTAGACAAATTCTCGAGTTTCTGCAAGTTTTGCTTTTTCTACTTAATTTTTTCATGGTTTATTTGTAGTTTATTTTCTATTAGTGTTTTTTCACTATTTAATGAATATTTATTGATGTTGACTTGAATAGATATTTTAAAAATAATTTTTTGCATCAGTCATCCATTATCAATACCCACTTATTCCTGTCTCAAGCTGTCTTTGGGGAAGAGGCGGGGTTACACCTGGACAGGTCGCCAGTCCATCACAGAGCCATACATAGACAAACAACTAGTCACACTCACACCTAGGGCCAACTTAGATTTGCCAATTAACCTCATGGATTTTTGGTCTGTAGGAGGAAGCTGGAGTCCTCGGAGAAAACCAACACATGGATCTCATTGGGTTCTTTACTTCCTTTGATTATCAGTTAGTTTGGGTTCTGTTTGCTTTCTGAACTGCTTTGGGTTTTTATCTGGTTCCTTGAGTTGTTCTGAGCACTCTGGTATATTTTCCTCTTGGTTATAAGAACTAGAGATCTTCCTGAAGGACAACAAACCCTGCAGATTGTTTAGATCTTTTTGACTTTGTAGCATGGAGGTGACCTACAGGTAAATTGGTGAGTGAACTGATCTCAGTACAGTTCTGTTGCAGTTACGCTTGGAGACCTCCTTTAAAATATAATCTGCAGTTTGTTGGTGTCATTTAAATAAAAAATGTGTCACTATAAATAAAATGTCAGTATGTTTGAAAACTGATGTTAAAATCCTTGTAGAAATGGGGGAATTAAATCAGTTTGGACTAATTGAACAGGAAATTGGAATTAATGTAAGTAAATAAAGCAATTAGTGAGAGGAAATGGAAAGAGAGATAGTAAATCTGCTCATTAGAGATTAATTGATGGACATATGGAAAGAAGAAGATGCAGACAGAACCCGAAAATGAAACATAGTGCAGATAGTAGAGGTGGAGAGTTTCCACGCATCATTATGTGGCTTCTGCACTGTTCAATATAACCAGCTTTACTCTTACAGACTTCTTACAGTAATTTACAGAATTCTCCATCTTGTCAATCACCCTGTATAAATGAGGAGGAATCTCTTATTGTGTTTGAGATAGAATCATGTGATCTAATGTATCTCCATGAAAAAAGGCAGGACTAGAATATTTCTTATGGAAACATTCTGGTTTGAATGTACTTTTTTGAATGGAAAACACTTACCTTGAACATGCTAGTTTACGTATAGGAAAACAAATAAAAGGCTCTAAATCATCCATTATATTTTTTGTCCCATCTTCAGTCGATGTTTATGAGCATATTAGTACTTGTCTGTGTAGCAGCTGATATTTACTCACACTATAGTAGCCACTGCTGCTAACGCGGCTGCACAAGAAGACTTTTAATGAGATTAGTAACTGCAGATAAAGTTATTTATCTCAGATAGCACACACTCTCAGAAATAGAGGTACGAGACAAGAACATTTTTGTACCTACACTCACCGGCCACTTTATTAGGTACACCATGCTAGTAACGGGTTGGACCCCCTTTTGCCTTCAGAACTGCCTCAATTCTTCGTGGCATAGATTCAACAAGGTGCTGGAAGCATTCCTCACAGAGTTTGGTCCATATTGACATGATGGCATCACACAGTTGGCGCAGATTTGTCGGCTGCACATCCATGATGCGAATCTCCCGTTCCACCACATCCCAAAGATGCTCTATTGGATTGAGATCTGGTGACTGTGGAGACCATTTGAGTACAGTGAACTCATTGTCATGTTCAAGAAACCAGTCCGAGATGATTCCAGCTTCATGACATGGCGCATTATCCTGCTGAAAGTAGCCATCAGAAGATGGGTACATTGTGGTCATAAAGGGATGGACATGGTCAGCAACAATACTCAGGTAGGCTGTGGCGTTGTAACGATGCTCAATTGGTACCAAGGGGCCCAAAGAGTGCCAAGAAAATATTCCCCACACCATTACACCACCACCACCAGCCTGAACCGTTGATACAAGGCAGGATGGATCCATGCTTTCATGTTGTTGACGCCAAATTCTGACCCTACCATCCGAATGTCGCAGCAGAAATCGAGACTCATCAGACCAGGCAACGTTTTTCCAATCTTCTATTGTCCAATTTCGATGAGCTTGTGCAAATTGTAGCCTCAGTTTCCTGTTCTTAGCTGAAAGGAGTGGCACCCGGCGTGGTCTTCTGCTGCTGTAGCCCATCTGCCTCAAAGTTCGATGTACTGTGCGTTCAGAGATGCTCTTCTGCCTACCTTGGTTGTAACGAGTGGTTATTTGAGTCACTGTTGCCTTTCTATCAGCTCGAACCAGTCTGGCCATTCTCCTCTGACCTCTGGCATCAACAAGGCATTTCCGCCCACAGAACTGCCGCTCACTGGATATTTTTTCTTTTTCGGACCATTCTCTGTAAACCCTAGAGATGGTTGTGCGTGAAAATCCCAGTAGATCAGCAGTTTCTGAAATACTCAGGCCAGCCATTCTGGCACCAACAACCATGCCACATTCAAAGTCACTCAAATCACCTTTCTTCCCCATACTGATGCTCGGTTTGAACTGCAGGAGATTGTCTTGACCATGTGTACATGCCTAAATGCACTGAGTTGCCGCCATGTGATTGGCTAATTAGAAATGAAGTGTTAACAAGCAGTTGGACAGGTGTACCTAATAAAGTGGCCGTTAATGGTGGTTAATCTCCATTTTATTAAGTTTCTTCCATCATTTTCAATATTATGTTTCAGAATGTTGGTTTAAGACTTCAAAATGTGGCATAATTTTACAGTTTTAGTGGAACAACTTCATAAGCTACAAAAATGGACCTGGACTGCAGGGTACACCCCCAGCGACAAGAAGGGTACAAATTCTTGTCGCTGGGGGTGTACCCTGTAGTCCAGGTCCCTTTTTGTACCTTATAAAGTTTTTCCACTAAAACAGTAAAATTATGCCACATTTTGAAGTCTTAAAGCAGAACTAAGTAAGTTTTGCTCTCGCTCTCCCCCTACTTTTCCCCTGTGAAAGCTCACTGTCGTAACGTTCCCCCGCCGCAGACCCCCCCCCCTCACCCCCCACCCCCTCCACCCCGCCGCCGCCCCCCCAACAACAACGCGCAGAGAACGCTTTTGCAAGAAGAAAGAAAAACAAAACCAAGAAAATGTCTCGACAGGTGAGTATTATTGTCATCTTTGCGCTCCTAAGGGTGGCGTTGCTAACAACGGCAAGGGCTTCATGCTTGTATTTATGTACGTGAGTGTGAGTGCCGTAAAGCAGGTTTGTTCGCGAGATTAGTCGGGTCCGATCCACTGAAAGTTGCAAGTGCTGCTTTCAGGACACAGACCCCGGAGGGAGGGGAGGGACCCACGAATCACCCCGCCAAGTCCTTGTTTACCCCCACAGGGACTCTAGAAAACATTTATTGAGGTGAAAAAACTTACTTAGTTCTGCTTTAAACCAACATTCTGAAACATAATATTGAAAATGATGGAAGAAACTTAATAAAATGGAGATTAACCAGCCTTGACCAGGGTTGCAGGTGCAGTTGAAATGGTACAAATTTGTACTTTATATCAATTTGGACACTCAAAGGGGCATTTCTGGCCTTTTAAAGACCAATATTGTACTTTTAAGGGAGCATTTTAAAACAATTTACCTATAGGTACAAAAATGTCCTTGTCTCGTACCTCTATTTCTGAGAGTGCATGTCACTTAAAAAAAGACATGCTATAGCTGAAACTCCAAGAATTCCATATTATGATTAGGGTCAGGCAAAAGTTAACGGACTCTATCATGGATCCCTGAGGAACTCCACAGAAAAAATGAACCGCCTTGTCAGTTTTTAGCAGCTAAAAGCTTCAGAACTGAAGAGTCAGTGTTGCAAAGTTTCTCTTTGTAACCTTATTCACACTTTTTTGAAATGATTGTTAAATAATAATTACCAACAAAACTGTTTCAGCAGCTTTTAATTTAAATAACTAGATTGTCTTCAAAGAGAAGACTCATTTCCAAGTTAATCACATGTTCTCTCCTTTTGACTGCTGACATTTATCTTTATGTTGTTATGTTTATTTGTATAATATAAATAACCGATTCAGAGGGGAGTGTATTGTCTGCTCAATTACACAAAAATACATTAGGTTTTGCTAAGAATTCTCAAAAATCTTCAAACCTTCACCCCAGAAACAAACAGTTAAGGTGGAATGATGGGCTGTTTGATGCGAGAGGGTGTAACCTCTGGATGTCAGTGTTACTGGTGCTGGTTAGTACAACTCATCACTCGTACGTTCTGCTTTACATTCTGCTCATGTCCCAGCTTCATAGTAGCTAAACATGAGAGAGAGGAGAAGTGGGGGTGAGACGAAGAGCAGTACAATGAGGAGAGCGGAGGAAGGAGTGCGGGGAAGCAGAGGAAGGGAGGGATGGAGATGTTGTTCAAGCGCTCATTAATTCAGATTTAGTGGATGTGAAGAGAGGTCTGCAAGCGAGGGAAGCATCTGCTGCCGATGGAGGAGAAAGAGATGGGGAGAGAGGAACAGAAGTCTAGATATAAGAGTTAAGAAGCAGCATTGATCTGCAGCAGCCAGGTGGTTTGTGTGTGGAAGAAACCAGCAGGAAGAAAGAGAGAGACCAGAGCTCTGCACTGTGTTGTGTGAGAGCACTCCAGCTGAGCGACACATCACAGACTGGATGAGCATGTTCAGTTTGTAGAGTCTGTGCGCCGAGAGAACATCCTCTGCTTCTTTCAGCTGCTGCCTGGAGTTAAGCTGGAATTTCTGTGCTGTTTAATATAGCCCTGAAGCAGGATTCAAAGCATCAGATGGTGTGTTTGTTGATCCGCCACTGGTCTGAGAGATTTTGTAAACATTTTGATGATAAGTCTGTGATTGAACTCCTGGAGGACCAAAACCATCTATGGGAAAACAGCTTTTTTGATTTGTACATCTTAGGGGAATAACAAATCCCCCCCGGATTCACGCAGTCATGATGCACGTTAGGTGATGAGTTGTGAGGTGGAGCCAAGGAGGGATGAGGTTCTGGGAGGAGAGAGCTGCCACTGGCCTGTGGCACCTCCGACTGCCTCCACCTCCCTTTGAGCATGCAGGTCCTACAGATCGTCAAGGAGCTGGTGTCCCCATCCAGACACAGGGCAGCCGCCAGATTTGGAGGTGTGTTCATTCACTTTATTCCCTCTGACATCACAATCACAAGCCATCAGTTAGTTTTACTGTGAGACGGCCACAACACAAAGGCTCATCAGAATGTTAGGAGATTCTGTTTGGGTTATTGAGCTTGGAAAAGTGTGGAATTCTTAAATTGGGAAGTGTGTATGAACACTGACTCCACCTGAAAAGGCTTCATTATGAGTTTATTAATGGTCTGAAACAGGAGTAAAGAGAAGTGAAGGAGTCGTCTCCTGAAGAGAACCGTGTTGTCTAAAACGGGAGCAGGAGGTTGTGTGGAGAAGCATCAGGGAGTTTAAGTAAGAGGATGGTGCGTTATCATTTCTGCCAGCTGTTTGCATTTTTTTGTGGAGTGAAAGTTGGATGATTGACAGATGCAAAACACCCCCTATTGAAAGTTTCTGTATGAAAACAGACAGTTAAAGTGGATTTAATCTGGAGGTTTACTGCAGAATGTTCAGGATTTCCCATGACAATCCCAAGAAAATGATGGACTTAATCTGACGTGACACGTGAAGTTCTTTTCTTCTTTTTTGGGGATATTTTTTAACTGAGAGTTTCTTTTGGTCCATCTTGTTGTTGTTAAAACTCTATGAATATTTTAAAGATGGATAAAGTAACAATTAAGAGCCCAAATTGTTTCAAATTATTCTATAAAATGTTCCATCACTTGGTCAGTTCTAGTTTGACAGTAAGAATGAATATGAGATGAACTGCAATGGATTAGCACCGGCGTTTGACCTGAAATGGCTCTTGTTATAGTTATTATGGATGTTGTTTTAGATGAATTAAGATTCAACTTTTTTATCGAGTGGTTAGTTTTTCCCGGGAGCGCCTCCTGTGAATGCTGTGATGGTACATCTGCGGCGTATGTGTGTGTGTGTGTGTGTGTCCTGCAGCAGTATTTCTCTGGTGTGCAGTAAATAATGAAGTTTGATGCTGAAGGTAATGGAATTCTCTGTGACCTCTAACCTCTGCGCTTGATTGGATCGGCCTCTGTGATGTAAGAAGTCTTCTGTTACCAGACGTGTTGTTTCTCATACGTTAAGTGGACTCAAGCTTCAGGTTTCTGACTTTTCTATTCAGTCATCTAGTTTTATTGAAGGGGATTTTTCCATAAATGTGCTGTAATTAGGAGGTTAATGATTATTTATATATGGATTTTAAGAAATTAATGAAAATTATTCTTTTGAATAAACAGAATAGTTTATGTTTGCATCTCGGACTGTAATTTCATTGAACAAATCCTTTAGTTGGATCATTTTAACACTCAGAATGACTTTGTGACAGAATTCAGTGTAGAAGCTGAGAAGAATTTATTCAGGGTCGACAACAACAGCTTTCATTTATCATCCGGCGCTCCAGAATCCAGAAGCTAACTGTTGTAGCTCTCTGCTGTCACCAGATGAAATATTGCCTGATGGGGATATTCATCCCCTTTTCTAATTCAAGCTAACTGTCAGTTAACCCACACATGCTGTTTTCTGAGGACCTCACCTCATCCACATCCTTCAGAAGATTCTGCTTCAAAAAGCATTTAGAACTGTTTGTTTGGTTCTTGTTTTTATCTTCATCCTTCTGTCGTCCAGGATCAGTGCAATCCTTTGACAGAGGCAGAACACACACTCATAAATTCACACACTGCCGACTTGTTGCTGCCGTGTTGTGACCGTCTGCGCGGTGGTGACAGATGATGTTGAGCTCTAAAGCAGAGTGACATGACGGTGTTTGTTTGTGAGGAAAACGCTGACATCACAGCAGCAGATGATTAATTATCATCACATCATTAACAACTATAGAAACATTTTCCTTTATTACACTGAGGATAATAATCACAGCTTGAATCTTTAGTCAAACCATTTTACTGAGCATGTTCTGTGATGTGTTCAGAGTTATAGTCAGTCTTTTCAGGTTCTCATCTGGAATCATTAAATTCATATAGTTCAGGCTGAAAATAAGAAACTAAATTCAGTTTTTATTCCTTCAAATTCGGTTTCAGTCTAATGTTATAAAGTATAAACATAAAACACGGTGATTTGCAAGTTATTTAATAAGAGCGCAGAACGCAATACAGCATGTCGTCAAGGCAACAGAGAGGTCTGAAACCGCAGGAATTAAATTAAAAGAAAGTTCATGTTTGCTCAGCATTTGCACTAAATCCATCGATTTTTAAGGTAATTTTTTATGATGTCTTCAGGCAGCAAAACTACAGGAAGATAATGAGTTACAACAAATTACATTTTTATTACAACAAGAAAAGTGAATTCATTTAAAAATATGTTTCAGTTGAAATAGTGTTGTTACTGTACTTAAAGGTCCTGTATCCTGCTTTTTTACAGACTTCAACATCTGGAATAGACGCATGTGATAAAATCTTACCGTTGGTGTTATATAATCCTCATTTGTCCTAAAATATAACTTATATTCTCGAGTTATTCTTCAACCTGTAAGTAAAACGCTCGATTTACCTAAAATCAAATCAAAATCAAATCAAAAATACTTTATTAATCCCCGAAGGGAAATTCAAGAATCCCAACTCTCCTTCAGCCCCATTTTCACATTTTCACTGAGTCATTTTTAGAAAGTAAAACACTACAAACGATGGTGTTTAGTGTCTCGCTTCAGACTCTCACAGCTCGGGGTGTGTTGGTCTAATGCTACGGGGACGCCGTCATCGTCGACGATGCCGGGGACCTTGTTGTGTTTAATCGAACATAGCTTCCGAACCATAAAAGATAGAAGCTTACTTTTTTTCTTCTTCTCTAAATCGGGAGAATCCAAGCTTTCAGAAGGTAGTTCCGGTATCGCTCTAGCCCATTTACAAGGGATACAGTGTTGTGTCAAAGTTGGTGTTCCAATCAGAGCCTTTGTCTTTTGCGCATGACGCGCGGTTGTCAAATGTTTTCATTGATATTTAGTGTGGGTTTTTCTTGAATAAAGTGTGATATTCTAATTTTCGCCTAATTTTTTTTTTTATTTTTTATTCTAATACTCTTTATTTCAAGCAAAGGAGCCTCATTTACACAGCAGTTTATGATATTTCAATTCAAAATAAAAAAACAAGGTAAAGGACATTATGGAGCATTGAAAGGTGGTGTTTTAGTAGCATTTAAACAAAAAAAAAGTCAGGCGAGGTTTATTTCTCCAAAAAACCCTTGGTCCCCAGAGGGTTAATCTGCAGGGGCAGCACGTGGTGTAACATTGTTACATCACTATGTTACAGTCAGTTGTTTTCCAGGAGAGAGTGGAGCAGCTGCTCAGAGCGCATATCACTGAGAAATGTGTGAATTAAGACAAAAACCACTCTGGGTGTGTGTGTGGTGGGGGTGCTTTTAACCACAACATGATTAAAAGCTCCAAAAAGTTGATTTTGCATTAAGATCTCTGTCTTTTTATTTGAGATCTTGAGGAACATCTTGTTCTCCACCGGTCGAACGCTATGTTGGTTGTTTAGACCAACATCTGAGGATAATTATAAAACGCTGGTTGTGATGGAGACATTCTGCTTCGACATATAGCCACCTGCTTTATAAAAGTCACCTTCTAAACCAGCTGGAACCCGTCGCTGCGCAGACTCTGGACACCTGGTTCTGATGGTCCTGCAGATGGAGGTTAAATTTTCACTCTACAGAAGGAAGGTGAAAGTCAGTGAAGCAGTACCAGCGTCTGGTCACATGACATGTCCCTGACACACATGTCAGTTTTATAAGGAGATGTCACTTAAAAATCTTCATTCTTTGATTTAGTGGATAAAGAAAAATAACATTTTAAGTTTTTATCTTATCATTTGGAGAAATCTGAATCAGTTTTTACGGTTTTATGAAATATTAAACACTTATATTCTGTATCTATTCACAGAAAGATTGAATAAACTGTTTCTAGTTGGTAGTCGATGGAAAATAAAAGTAATTCAAATATGAGTGAGACTGATCTAAACTCCAGCTGAGCACGATCAGCTGTTTTTACAGTGCCACCCAACCCGTCTCGTCTCGACCTGTTTCTTCCCGTCTTCTGTCTCATAGTGATCATGACATTGTCCTGGATTCAGAACATGCTCTTTGGTTAGACTTATTTGATTGTTTGCAGATTCTTAAACCTTCCTGCTGGCCTTGCGCTGAAAGACGGATTCTCGCGAGATTTGGACTTTTCCAAACCCACGAAAATCCGTCTTGTACTGCTCCATTGACAACCGTCTGTTTCAGTCAAAAAACGTTCGCACCAATCATGTGTTAGCATTGTGCTTTGGGGCGGGTGTTCAGGTATGATTGGCAGCAAGTGTCCAGGCAGACAAAACAAAACAAACATGGCTGCTGGTGGATGTACACATAAAAGCGGGTATTGAATCTGATTTAGGACTAGAGACGATTTCATCATTGAAAAATGATCAAAGGTAAAAACTTTGTGAATTTCTTGATGGTAAAGATACAGTGGGGCAAAGAAGTATTTAGTCAGCCACCAATTGTGAAAGTTCTCCCACTTAAAAAGATCAGAGAGGTCTGTAATTTTCATCATAGGTATACCTCAACTATGAGAGACAAAATGAGGAAAAAAAATCCAGAAAATCACATTGTCTGATTTTTAAAGAATTTATTTGCAAATTATGGTGGAAAATAAGTATTTGGTCACCTACAAACAAGTAAGATTTCTGGCTTTCACAGACCTGTAACTTCTTTAAGAGGCTCCTCGGTCCTCCACTCGTTACCTGTATTAATGGCACCTGTGTGAACTCGTTATCAGTATAAAAGACACCTGTCCACAAACTCAAACAGTCACGCTCCAAACTCCACTATGGCCAAGACCAAAGAGCTGTCAAAGGACACCAGAAACAAAACTGTAGACCTTCACCAGGCTGGGAAGACTGAATCTGCAATAGGTAAGCAGCTTGGTGTGAAGAAATCAACTGTGGGAGCAATTATTAGAAAATGGAAGACATACAAGACCACTGATAATCTCCCTCGATCTGGGGCTCCACGCAAGATCTCACCCAGTGGGGTCAAAATGATCACAAGAACGGTGAGCAAAAATCCCAGAACCACACGGAGGGACCTAGTGAATGACCTGCAGAGAGCTGGGACCAAAGTAACAAAGGCTACCATCAGTAACACACTACGCCGCCAGGGACTCAAATCCTGCAGTGCCAGACATGTCCCCCTGCTGAAGCCAGGACACGTCCAGGCCCGTCTGCGGTTTGCTAGAGAGCATTTGGATGATCCAGAAGAGGATTGGGAGAACATCATATGGTCAGATGAAACCAAAATAGAACTTTTTGGTAGAAACTCAACTTGTCGTGTTTGGAGGGGAAAGAATGCTGAGTTGGATCCAAAGAACACCATACCTACTGTAAAGCATGGGGGTGGAAACATCATGCTTTGGGGCTGTTTTTCTGCAAGGGGACCAGGACGACTGATCCGTGTAAAGGAAGAATGAATGGGGCCATGTATCGTAAGATTTTGAGTGAAAACCTCCTTCCATCAGCAAGGGCATTGAAAATGAGACGTGGCTGGGTCTTTCAGCATGACAATGATCCCAAACACACCGCCCGGGCAACGAAGGAGTGACTTCGTAAGAAGCATTTCAAGGTCCTGGAGTGGCCTAGCCAGTCTCCAGATCTCAACCCCATAGAAAATCTCTGGAGGGAGTTGAAAGTCCGTGTTGCCCAGCGTCAGCCCCAAAACATCACTGCTCTAGAGGAGATCTGCATGGAGGAATGGGCCAAAATACCAGCAACAGTGTGTGAAAACTTTGTGAAGACTTACAGAAAACGTTTGACCTCTGTCATTGCCAACAAAGGCTATATAACAAAGTATTGAGATTAACTTTTGTTATTGACCAAATACTTATTTTCCACCATAATTTGCAAATAAATTCTTTAAAAATCAGACAATGTGATTTTCTGGATTTTTTTTCCTCATTTTGTCTCTCATAGTTGAGGTATACCTATGATGAAAATTACAGGCCTCTCTGATCTTTTTAAGTGGGAGAACTTACACAATTGGTGGCTGACTAAATACTTTTTTGCCCCACTGTATATTTTGCCTTTCTTAGTTGTAACGATGTGTGTATTTTTCTCCCGAATGGAGTTACAAGAGCTTGATTTACTGTGATTGGCTAAAAACAAATCATCGAAGGCAGACACATGCTGGCTCGTCCAATCAGATTGAAATATTATATCAGATGTCCCTCCCTTTTATAGACTGTTTCAAAGGAGCAGCTCCAGATCTATGTGCGTCCCCGAATCGAGAAGAGGCGGAGCTACACATAGATCTGGCAGAGCCAGGTTACCTTCCTGCATCCATTTAAAAACTTTTTATTCTCTGTGTGCAGATTTTTATTCCAGCCATGAAATTGGAATCAAACTCAGTTTTTAACTTCCTCTTTCCTGTTAAAGATCAGGAAACCGCAGAGCTTTGATTTCCAGAGGCCGTGTGAACATTTCAAACCAAACACATCCTGTTGGTCTGACTGAGATCAGGACAGCTAACCAACTTAGCTTGGTGGGAGCAGCCTGCTGTTAAGATCATGTTTAAATCTTTCTATTATGTTCAGATTAAAAGGAAATCATTTTTACTTTCATTCACGAAAACAAAATGGTTTCAGATTTCAGAGGAACAGAGACTTTGTTCTCTTTTTGTGACCCAAACACTAGTACTCACTTATTTTGTCTTCAGTTTATGAACCCTAAAGTTTTAAAAGGATTAAATTATTAAAAATCTGATTGTTTAACGTGGCCAAGTCCGGGAATTTTTCCACATGCTTCTGTATCCAAACATCAAAGCTACACTCTGTGTTTTGATCGTGTGACTGATTGACTAAGTAGAGAATAAAGTTTAATTAGTTAGTATCTGATTGTGTTTTAAACTGGTCATTAACTTTTACTAAATATTATCCCAAATATAAGTACGCTGCTCAGAAAAATAAAGGAAACACTTAAACAACACGATGTAACTCCTAGTCAATCAGACTTATGTGAAATTAAACTGTCCACTTAGGAAGAAACAATGATTGACTGATCAGCACTGATCAGTTTCACACGCACTACCTCCAGCTTGTTCAATAAGGACCAGGAGGAGCTGCCAGAGTCCTGCAGAATGACCTCCAGCAATGTGTCTGCTCAAATAGTCAGAAACAGACGACATGAGGTGGTATGAGGGTCAGTAATGGTGTGGGGTTGTGTTTTTTTGGGGGGCACAGCCCTCCATGTGCTCACCAGAGGTAGTCTGACTACCTTTAGGTACCGAGATGAGATCCTCAGACCCCTTATGAGACCACATGCTGGTGCAGTTGGTCTTGGTTCCTCCTAATGCAGGACAATACTAGACCTCATGTGGCTGGAGTGTGTCAGCAGTTCCTTCTAGACAAAGGCATTGATGCTATAGACTGGCCCCGCCCCTTCCCTAGAACTGAATCCAACTGAGCACATCATGTCTCCCTCCATCTGGGACATCATGTCTCCCTCCATCTGGGACATCAACATCATGTCTCCCTCCATCTGGGACATCAAGTCTCCCTCCATCTGGGACATCAAGTCTCCCTCCATCTGGGACATCAAGTCTCCCTCCATCTGCGACATCATGTCTCCCTCCATCTGGGATATCAAGTCTCCCTCCATCTGGGACATCAAGTCTCCCTCCATCTGGGACATCAAGTCTCCCTCCATCTGGGACATCATGTCTCCCTCCATCTGGGACATCAAGTCTCCCTCCATCTGGGACATCAAGTCTCCCTCCATCTGGGACATCATGTCCTGCTCCTTCTGGGACATCAAGTCTCCCTCCATCTGGGACATCAAGTCTCCCTCCATCTGGGACATCATGTCTCCCTCCATCTGGGACATCAAGTCTCCCTCCATCTGGGACATCAAGTCTCCCTCCATCTGGGACATCATGTCTCCCTCCATCTGGGACATCAAGTCTCCCTCCATCTGGGACATCATGTCTCCCTCCATCTGGGACATCAAGTCTCCCTCCATCTGGGACATCATGTCTCCCTCCATCCACCAACACCACGTTGCACCACAGACTGTCCAGGAGTTGGTGGATGCTTTAGTCCAGGTCTGGGAGGAGATCCTTCAGGAGACCTTCCACCACCTCATCGGGAGCTGCCCAGGTGTTTTAGAGGGGTCATACAGTCATGTGGAGGCCACGCTTACTACTGAGTCTCATTTTGACTTGCTTTAAGGACGTTACATCAAAGTTGGATCAGCCTGAAGTTTTTACGCTTTCATTTTGACTGTGACTCCAAACCCAGACCTCCTAGTGTCGATGCATCTGATTTATATTGATCATTTTTGTGTAATTTTTCTGTCTCACATTCAAATATGTAAAGAGCAAAATTCATTCCTTCACATCTAGGATGTCTTATTTTTGTGTTCCCTTTATTTTTTGAGCAGTGTGTATCAAATATATGGAGTTCATCTTACATTTAAACTAAAGACGTTCAGAACAGATCTGTGCTGAGATGGAGGCGGGATGTGAGTTCAGGCTGGTCACTGTCACAGTTTTCCTCAAGTCACATTTAAAACCCGTGGTTGTGATGAGGTCACATGACTGAGGTCTAATAGAAGATCTGCTGGGTGTTGTCACCGTCTTGTTTCCTTTTCAGACAAACAATACTGTCAGATCCTTCATCTGTAAAAACACAAGCAGAGAATAATCTGTTAAAAAGGCGTCTTGTCACATCATCACCCTGATGTGGTGACAAAATGTCAACTCACTGTCATTCTTTGTTGTTATCATCTTTATTTAGATTAATATTTAAAGTGAAGTTAGCTTTTTGTCTTGTGTACTTGGAGATATTTGGGTAAATGTGCTGTTGAAACATTAAATAATTGAAAGAGAGAAAAGGGAAGTGATTGAAAGCAGTGACCGACACCCACCCCCACCCCCTCCTTGTCTTCCTGTGACCCTAAAGCTCCAGGAGTGATAACAGCTCCTCAGGCTCTTTACTCTCCTCTCAGATATTTCCTGTTCTAATGCAGCAGAGATAGACTCGAGCTGACGCAACAACCCTTTTGTCTTTTTTATTATTTCTCTTTGTCTGTGGCTCGTTTCAGTCGACCCCGCCCTCCCTCCCTCTCATCTTTCATGTGCCACATCAGAAGATGGCACATGGAGTCCATTTCTTAATGAAGTTTTAATGGACTCTCTTCATCATGGAGCTGTCATCAGCTGGCCCTTCTGCTCATCCAACGCCCACATTTCATGATATTAAAACCACCGAATGTCTGGAAACTTTGGTTCCTCAGGCCTCCCTGTGATGTGCTGAATGGAGCTTGTTGTTGTTTGGAAGTGGGAACATTGTGAGTGGGAACTGAAGTCTGATCTGTCCCTGTGCTTATTCCCACCACAAACGGCAGCTTTGTAACAGCTGAGCTCACGTCTCTCTGCCCCCCACTCGTGTTTCTTTTCTTTGTGTTGCCACGGCGATGGCATGAGGTAGCTCCAGTGGTCTTTTGACGTGCCAGACGTGGTTGATCTGTGACCGATGAGGACCAAGGCACGTCTGGAGGATCCAGTGGGCTGCTTGAAAAGAGGTAAAACAGTTAGCTGTTACAGTTGATTTTTTATGGAGTGAGTTTAGATCTCAAGCTCAAACTTTACATTTCAGACACCCGGCATGTTTAATGTTAAGATTTATTCATTTGTTTTATTTAGAGACAGTTCAGGTGTCTTTTCTTAACCTTTCAGAGGTCAGATACTGTCAGCATGAGTTTATTAATAATCTTAGAAAAGAACCTGCTTAGGATGGATTCTGATAAACACCTGATGTTTAAGGAACTACAAAAACAAACAAACTTGGAGTAGCAGCAGATTCTGGTGGTTTTGGGATCTTTTGTGTTTGGTGAATGTACCAGATTAATATTCTGTGGTTAAGGATGAGCAGATAACAAGACAGAGGACTATACGAGACGGCTGCTGAATATAGTCCGTTTCCTGCTTTTGGTGTGGTCTCGGTTCGGTTCTGTTCACACATGCAATCGAACCGAGACCCACGTTTCTAGGTGGACTAGAGTTCAATTGTTTGGTCTGAATCAGAGTTTGGGTGCCCGTTCACACCTCCCCAGATGAACCGGACTTTCTGTGCAAACAAACTAGAATTCGATGGTTGGTGGATGGTGATGACTGGTGTGAATGAACCCGAAAAGTTTGTTTGTTTTTGTGTCTGTAACTCATAAAGTGACACTGTGCTGCCAAGCAGACAGCATCTCTGCGCCGGCGCATTTAAATGGAGGAATATCCGCCACATACATAGCAGTTTTAATGACGTCACCCTGAACGCGATTGCTTTCTGATCAGATGTCATTCATTCTGGAGCTGTTGGAGAACTTTACTTCCTGCTCTGTTTGATCAGAAATCCATCTTTAGATTGTGCAGTGAATATCAGCTGTGCTCAGACGCAAAGTCGTCTGCTGAGTTAGATGGACATGTGATCAGCGTTGTCTGCTTATGGAATCTGATGCAGGTTCTAAACAGGAGCAGCACATTGTTATTGTTTGTACCAACAAGCGAGTGTGTTGAGCTGCAGCTGCACGAAAGCTGAATGATGTCATCTCACATAGTGACGCCAGTTCAGACACTCAGCAGCTAAAATCATTATGAGCTGACACTTTGTTTCAAAATGTAAAGTCCTGATGACAGAATCAAACCCGACTGAGACAGAACCTTGTTGGGTTTCTCTACATGGAACTGAAACTGAATGTGTTGGCTCTGCAGACGTCACATCCAGTTTAAATGTTCTGATCCGTCTGAAGGTTTCAGGTAACACCAGGTTGACTTGAGTGTTTGAGTTTGAGTTGTAATGACATGTGATATTTCACTGTGAGGTCGTGTTGTGAGTGACACTGTGTGAACGTCACTTATTTAAACGTGCTACATGTTTCAATTTAATTACCTCTAAAGAAAGTTGTTTATTAGTTTGTCCGTTAACAGAATAACTCGGATACCAGTGGATATGGATGATTTTTTTTAAGATACAGTGGGGCAAAAAAGTGTTTAGTCAGCCACCAATTGTGTAAGTTCTCCCACTTAAAAAGATCAGAGAGGCCTGTAATTTTCATCATAGGTATACCTCAACTATGAGAGACAAAATGAGGAAAAAAAATCCAGAAAATCACATTGTCTGATTTTTAAAGAATTTATTTGCAAATTATGGTGGAAAATAAGTATTTGGTCACCTACAAACAAGTAAGATTTCTGGCTTTCACAGACCTGTAACTTCTTTAAGAGGCTCCTCGGTCCTCCACTCGTTACCTGTATTAATGGCACCTGTGTGAACTCGTTATCAGTATAAAAGGCACCTGTCCACAACCTCGAACAGTCACGCTCCAAACTCCACTATGGCCAAGACCAAAGAGCTGTCAAAGGACACCAGAAACAAAATTGTAGACCTTCACCAGGCTGGGAAGACTGAATCTGCAATAGGTAAGCAGCTTGGTGTGAAGAAATCAACTGTGGGAGCAATTATTAGAAAATGGAAGACATACAAGACCACTGATAATCTCCCTCGATCTGGGGCTCCACGCAAGATCTCACCCCGTGGGGTCAAAATGATCACAAGAACGGTGAGCAAAAATCCCAGAACCACACGGAGGGACCTAGTGAATGACCTGCAGAGAGCTGGGACCAAAGTAACAAAGGCTACCATCAGTAACACACTACGCCGCCAGGGACTCAAATCCTGCAGTGCCAGACGTGTCCCCCTGCTGAAGCCAGGACACGTCCAGGCCCGTCTGCGGTTTGCTAGAGAGCATTTGGATGATCCAGAAGAGGATTGGGAGAACATCATATGGTCATATGAAACCAAAATAGAACTTTTTGGTAGAAACTCAACTTGTCGTGTTTGGAGGGGAAAGAATGCTGAGTTGGATCCAAAGAACACCATACCTACTGTAAAGCATGGGGGT
>SSNP01000328.1:19244-47483 GCA_006937955.1 Pachypanchax playfairii | reverse complement strand
TGACCAAATACTTATTTTCCACCATAATTTGCAAATAAATTCTTTAAAAATCAGACAATGTGATTTTCTGGATTTTTTTTCCTCATTTTGTCTCTCATAGTTGAGGTATACCTATGATGAAAATTACAGGCCTCTCTGATCTTTTTAAGTGGGAGAACTTACACAATTGGTGGCTGACTAAATACTTTTTTGCCCCACTGTAGGTTGGGAAGAATCAGCTGGTTAGAACTTGGAAGGGAAATTGCCACAGTGGAATTATCGGAATCGGAACATGATTCAGTTCATGTGTTTGGATTTTAACTTCCTGAAAGGATGTTCGAGATATTTCATACGTACAGGATTTAGAATAATTATCAGAAGTTTGATTCATTTGATTCTTTGGATAAATAAAAATGTTTCCTGCTTGAAATCATGGTCCTGATGCAACAAAGAAGACCTCCTCAACGTCTGTAATTGTTCTCAGTATCAGAATTACAGCTTTATTCTCATCGATACAAATAAACATTTACAGCTACTTCAAGCCCAAAGTGACAAAACTGACACAAAAATATTTTGAAGATTAAAAAAGTAACATTTGCACTTTAACAGTAAGTTTAATATTTAATAGACTAATTGATTAAAATGCATTTCATATGATTTGAGGGGCGAGGGGTCAATAAAAATAAAATATCTGTGCAAAAGGTCTCGGAACATGGAAAGGAACATAGAAAACTGTACAAACAGGCAACACTTCTTTTTTCAAATGTCACACTGCCACAAACATGCTGAAGTTTTGGAGAACTGAAAAGCTCCACTTCAGATTTCTGTAGTTTCACCTCAGCATCAACAGGAAGCTCTGCAGGTTGGATCCGTTCAGCTTTACTGCATGCGTTAAGAGGTTATTTTGGAATTGAGCTTCAACTGATACAACTAAAAAAAAGTTTGTCATTTTTCCCTATTCTTGTGTCCATGAGGAGGCATCGGGTTGGGGGAAGTGAGGCTTCACACATCAGGAGTCTTTAACATAAAGAACAAAAACGCCTGAATGTAGCAGCTGGAAAAAGAAGATCACAGTGATTGATCTTATCACGCTGCAGCAGCTATGATGATGATGAGGAACACATACAACCACACCAAACACTTCAACTATTGGAATTACCGAATGATGAGTGAAATCATGAAAATGTTATTTATGGTTGTTTCAGATGAAAATCCAACAGGAAGTCAGAACTGAAACAGTTCTACCGTTTCCTGTTAGGATGAAGCAACCTGACTTCTGAAAGCTGTGGGGGTGCAGAGCAGCGTCCAGCTGGGTGGGAACGGTGATGGACCAGAACATTTTAATCACAGCAGGACAGGGACAGTTAGCTGAAGCTGACATCTACCGCACTGCTGGGGGTTTACTGGTGAAGGAGGAAGAGGAGGTGAAAGGTCAACTCAGTGGGGGGCGGGCTTAATGACCAGGGTTATCTTTTAGAGGACGGATCCTGTTCAGGATCTGTTGAGTTTCTATTTACTCAGCAGCTACTTCCTAAACAAATAGGAGAAAATAACAACTTCTGGTTTTCAAACTTTTTAAGTTTTCCTAAATACAATTAACCATTTAACAGAAAATGATGAAAGTATGCTCGGCCAGTAGGTGGCGATATAGAATCTCCTAAAACATTTTAATCAGTTTTTTTAATTGACAGTTGATGAAATAGATTCTTCATTTTTACAACATGTGGAACGGTGCCAGACTTAAGAGAAAACACATCCAAAAAGCAGCTTTGTTTTTGGTATCTTTGTAACAGGAAGTGCATCATTTCTCCCAAACCTTTGGTTCCTCTGCTGCACAGAAAAAAAAAAAAAAAGCACATGATCAAAATCTGAGTTTTATACATCTCTACTTTTTCTAAACATCTGTTAAGGCACAAAAAATCAGTTACAGTTGTAGCAAAATATTCATATTCATTTAGGTAAGCTCTCAAATTAACTTCAACATAAATGTGACTAAATACCAAAAGAAGAAAGCCTTTACAAACTTTAAAACATAATATTCTGACTATTCCAGGTTTCATCCAGGTCTCAGAAGCTAAAAGCCCAGACCTCGTTATGGACATGATTGTGACCTGTGAAGCATGAAAACTCTTCTAACTGTTGAAGCTCATCTCTGGAGAGCAGATCTGAC
Organism: Pachypanchax playfairii; assembly: GCA_006937955.1. Classification (NCBI taxonomy): domain Eukaryota; kingdom Metazoa; phylum Chordata; class Actinopteri; order Cyprinodontiformes; family Aplocheilidae; genus Pachypanchax; species Pachypanchax playfairii. Next base: position 45,334 of record SSNP01000328.1, on the reverse strand, counting down.
TGTAAATGACCGTATTGAGGCTTCGCTTTAGAAAAGACGGGACTCCGTTCCCTCGTCACTTCTCCCTCACCATGGGAACCACAAACCCTCCTGGGGTTGAATTCCCACAAGACATTAACAAACCTGACTGTATTTGTTTGTTTGTCCTCAGACAGTTTTCCACTCTGTGTGTGTGTGTGTGTGTGTGTGTGTGTGTGTGTGGGTTTGTATTTCTGACCTCCTGGGGACCCGTTTCCTGACTTTTACTATCTTTCTGGGGTCCGAGGGTTCTTGTGGGGACCGAAGCCTGGTCCCCATGAGGGGGACTCCCCTTTTTAGGGTTAGGGGTTAGGTTTATAGGTATGGTGTGAATAGAGTTTTAGTTAGTCTTAGGGTTAGTTATAGATCAGTAATGGTTAAGGTTAGTAAAAGGGTTTGGGTTAGGTATAAATCTAGTTACTAAAATCAATGGAAGTCAATGGACGGTCCCCATAAGGATACCAAAACACACTTGTGTGTGTGTGTGTCTGTGCTCTTGGCAGCATTTTTACTGTCTCACACTCTATCCTGTCATAAAAATGCCAGCCAGCTCAATAAGGAGCATGTTTGTTTGGAGCATTCCGGGAATTCGTGTTGAGCTTTTCCTCCCGTTGAACCCCAGAGACCCAGAAAGGAAGTCAGAGAATGAGTGAAGTTAAATAAAAGGCTTAAAAAAACTGGACAAGGGAAAGGAATCACAACTATTACATAAGCGCTGGAAGTTAAATGAAGAGGGGCGAGTGGATTAAAGCTGTTTAACTGAAGTCTGTTTTAAAAAAATGTAAAAAAAAAAAAGTTCCAGTTTAATCTCATCAGTCCAAAGGATCTTCTATAAATATTTTGGGCTTGTCAATGTGCATGTTGTTTAATTCCAGTTCATGTGACTGATGGTTCAATCAGAGAGCTACATGTCTTTACCCTGTAGTTCATCTGGAATGGCTTTAGGTGGTTTCCTTGGCTCTTGTTTCTACTTTCCTCTGTATTGGTTTGATCATTCTGGGGTTGTGTTTCTGAGATTTATTTTATTAATTGCTAAAAAATGTAACTTAAAGGGACTATAAGTAAGTTTGAAATTTTTGGGCTTGCAATTGCCCTGTTAGGCCAAACGCGCAACAGCACCCTTAATGGTAAGCTCGTGCATGAGGCGCGCATGGTGTCCCTGTACTCGCAGCTGAGTCAGTCCTGTATTCGACAATTTACAGATTTGCAGGCATGACTTCGACTGATGTAATAAATGTGATGTTATGATATTTAAACCAAATTAGCTGTGAGCACGTCAGGCAGCTTAAAAATGTTTCTACTACAGGAAATACGTGAGGAAACTTCTGGAAGCATCAACTTGTCACGGAGTCACAAAATGGCCAATGACCAATCACACAACCGTTACTGTGTGCACAGGTCCGACAAACATTAATTCCGAGTGAAATTAAAGTGGTGCGCCCACATCTACTAACTTCTGACTAGATGTCAGGGGGACCTCGGTGCTGAGGAGCGTCCAGAGGGGTGGCGCAGTCCACCCGCGGATGACCGTGAGCCGGCTTCGGATTGCCGACTGGGGCGAGCTTTAGCGGTACTGGCAGCTGGGAGTGCGTGCTGGCTGTGAGGGGAGGGACGCCACTCGGCAGAACTGATCTGGAGACAGAAAGGAGATTAAGGTTGGTTTGATTTGAAGGATGCTGCAAAGGTTTTGCTCCAGAAAAGGTCACTGACACGCACGGAAATACCTCTTCCAGTCATGATAATCTGTTGCGCTGGTTGTTTTTGACAGACGTAGCAACAGTAACTAAGGGGGGGTAGGACTCAGCGAAAGGTCAATTGACCCACATGCAGAACTCAGGCTCCGACGCAGATTTCAAAGTTTTTAAAACTGGTTTTATTTTCAACAATGATCAAACCCAGGGACTATGATCAGGCAGATGCAGGCGGAGAGAGCGGTTTGGATGACGCCGGGCTTCACAGAGCTCAGGAGAGTCTGAAAAGACACAGAAGCGACTAATGTAATCCAGCTAAGCGCACAACCAGGCATATAGGCCTATAGAAGCACCACAGTGAAAATGCCTGGGCTCTCTCCAGTGAGCAGGACATAGTTGGAGCATGTATGAGGAAGAAATTGTACAGTTCTATACATTTATTTGTTGTTAAACCTCCTTATAGTCCCTTTAAAAGTAGTTGAATCTACTTTTATTGAATCTTTAATAACATTTCTTATATTCCTCTTTTGTCCACATCCTGGGAGGTCGGCTACAGTCCCGCGATCCTTGTATCTAATAAAAATATAATCAGCCTTGGTCACAGGAACGTGAAGCCAGTTGGAGTCTAGTGATTTTAACCTTTAACATCGAGATCTAAAATCTGTCTGAGCTCAGACAGCTCTGGGGTCTCATTTATAAAACATTGCGTAGAAACCCTACTAAAAGTGTACGTACAACCAAAACAAAAAGTTTGCGTACGCCAAAAAAAAATTCCGATTTATAAAACCATGCGTACGCACAGTTGTAAGCAACTTCCCCTTTATAAATCACACTATACCTGGAAGCTTGCGTACGTGAATTTGGCTCATGTCCCACCCTGAACACGCCCAAACCAGGCCATATAAGGTCAATGCAAAGCAGGACATGAATATTGATGCATATGAGGAAGATCGGAAATATCGCAACTAAACAAAAAAACAAGAAGATAAACTTCACAGAGACCGAAATTAAAGTGTTAGTGGGTGAAGTGGAGGCTAGGAGAGACATTTTATTTGGTGGAAACAGCAGCGGTGTCACAAATAAAAGTAAAAACTACAAGTGGCAGCGTCTGCAGTGCAGACTGTCAGTGCAGCTGACAGGACGGTGTACGGTCTTGTGTCAGAGAAGGAGGGCGACACCGACCTGACAGAAACAACGCCGGTAAAGCACTTTTTGTAATACGTGGCTAAGTTAACAAATGTTAGCATGTTTTAAGGAGACAGACTAATATGTCGTGTCTTTTCAGCATTTGCACATAGGCGAGGATTAGGTCGTCAGGCTGTCCCCATGCAGCACCAGTGCGGCCGGTGACCGCAGCGCATCCAGTAGGAGTCGGGTTCTGACTAAAGCTGTGATTCAGACACAGAGAGACACGATCAGCGCTATTAATTCCGTGACTGATGAATTAAAAGAAATAAGACCCTCAGACCCAATTGTTCCCTTAGTAAAGACTTCCTGTCGAGGAGGAGGCGATTCATTTTATGTATTTCTCTTAGTGTTAAAAAATGTTTTGACGAACGGGTCAGAGTTGGCGTACAGGTGCGCACGTTTTCAAGTCAAGTTCGTTTTTTATAAATCCCAACTTTTGCTTGTGGCCCCATTTTGTGCGTACGCACCGTTTATAAATGAGACCCCTGGTCTTTGCTTTATCTGGTCCATGTTCAGTGTGGTGCACACTGTGTTACAAATTACTCAAGAACCTGTTTGTTCCCTTTAAACAGGCTGATGAAAAGCTTGAAGACACCTGAGATACTGATGAAGGTTAAACACTTGGTTACATCACTGTGGTGAAATTATGTTCAGGCTTTTCTACCATCAACTGTTTGTTTTTATACAATAATTCTATTGAACCACAGTTCAGGAGCATTGTTTTATATTTACTTATTTTCCGTAAATTTTTATCATTTTTTTTGTCACTTTCAGGTTCTCAGGGGCCATTTAGTTGTTTTTTTCTTGAATAAAAAAGTTTAATTTTCTCCATGACTGTAAATATTTAATTTGGAGGTGTTTTGTGTTGGTTTCCTGCTCGGCTGTGATTTATCATTCACCTCCATTATTACGTGCTGCAGACGGGATTCAACACAAACACAACACGACCCTGCTGGATGAAACCCAGATCCTCTCACCGTTGACTGAATCAGGAAGTGAATGTGTAAACTGCTGTTGGAGACTGATTTACAACCCTGATGCTCACAGAGAAGTGAGACCCTCACTAGAGAGGAGCTCCTCTGCATGAAGGAACTCCTGTTGTTCTCTCAGAGCACAGACACGCCGTTCTCTCGCTGTTTTGCGGAGTGTGTTAGGATGTGTGTGAATTTGGAACAGAGAGCTGTAATAACACAAAGCATGTATCAGATAACAATCTGATGTGTCAACGCTGAGGAGTTTTATAAAACAGAAACCATGAAAAAGAGCTTTCACTTAGAGTTAGTTATGAACTCATTTGTGGTCAGTAAACCTCCTTCCTGTTGGGTGTTTTACTGAGACGCAGGTTTTCCTTTTATTCTGTCACATTCTGATTGAATCTAACATCAACTTTCCACCTTTTTGTGTGTTTCTCCAGCATCTGACACCGAGCAGGATGCAGCAGTGAAACTCGACCAGGAACGCTCTGAAATTGTCGCCAAATATGACAAGGTAAAAAAAATAAATCAAAAAGGAGCCTTGAACAGTTTTTTTTCCCTCGTGGTTATCCACAACTGCATTCCAGTCACTCACTCATACTGAGACTCTCACAAACTTCCTAACCCTGCGGTCAGTCTCTCCATAAACTGCTGCCTTAGTGCCTGTAAAACACTGTAATAACATGAACACAATCTGCTGTGATTATCCTGTAAAATCCACGTTTTGCATCCATCAAGATTAACTCAGTAAACAACGCATCAGCTCACGTGGCCGTCTGTCCTACACGACTGTAAATAAAATCCTCGTTAAACTAAATGAGTTAATATTATGTCACCAGCATGGGTGGATTTTATTGGCTGAAAGTTAGAAAGGAGTGTTTTGTTTATTAAAATTACTGAAACAACAGAAGCTTCTTTTTGTATTTCAATCTGCATCAAAATGCACCTGTTTCATAAAGTGTAGATAGTGTTTTGTGTGAAGAGGTTTTTCAAGCAGATCAGTAACTTTCATTTAAATAGTTCATGTTTCAATGATTCATGCAACATCTCAACCATGTTTTACTACTATGAAAGTAAAAAAACAACAGTAGAAAAGTACTTTTGATAGTTTTTTTATGTCTAAAAAGAGTCAATTCTAGACAATTTCAACATTTGAAAAAAATGAGTGAGTGAGTTAGTCAGTCCACCCCCCCCCCGGCCATCCGTTCGTCTATCAACACTTTCTGTGTGTTGTACGCAGTGAATCGTTCTCTATTTTGAGATACTGGTCGACTGGATCCGCATTAAGTTCACTAGAATTGCCAGAACCGTCACGTCGGGCTGAAGACACGATGAGCCCGACATGAGGAACGGGACCACGCAGCGTTCAGCACTATACTCGGTCCCGGTAGTCCGACTCTTGCGCTGGAGAGATTTTATTCATGTAATCAATTCCATCAATTCTATCATTTTTTGGAATAAATCTGAACAGAGATCTGTAGAGACGTCAAGACGTCTATGGCACTGAATGAGTTAATCAGTTGTTGAGTTTATGTTGATATTTTTAATAATTTAACAAATAAAAGTACCTCCTAAATCCAAATAACTCGATCTATAAACTCATACTGTTTTTTATTTGGTTCAGATGTTTAAGCTCCTCTATGATCCTTGTCTCTTTTTTTTAACTAGATAAACAAACAAGCAAATTTGATTTGAGTTTCACAGTATCTGCAGGACCAGCTCAGTTTTCTAAAGCCATTCGTTTTTATTTCATCCAGCAAGCTGTATAATCAAGCTGCCTTATTAGTAGTGAAGAGACCATAAAGAGCAGAGATGATGGAGGCGTCTGTTTGAGTGTTTGGCAAATCAGAATGAGCTGCAATCAGAGTCAGTGACTGTTGAGGATTGGAGTTTAGTTATCTGAGCAGACTCATTGTCAAACATCAGCCAGTCTACATCTCAATCAGAAGCATTTCTTCTGATCAGTAGCCACAGCCTGCTTTAATAAGGTGCAGAAACCCTGAACAGATGTACTAAAAGATCAAACTGGTTAATAGACGCCAAAAAGAAAGACTCTGTCAGCATGTTTTATGTTTTCTTTTGGACTCACATGCTGGGTCATGGTTTAAAGATGCCTTTGTGTGTGATTTATTTATTCAAATGGTGAGTTCCTGGTACTGCTGCTGGGTGGGCACACAGGCATGAGGGGAATTTTTAGATATTTACCTCAATCTGGTTGTCAGACTGAGCTGTAAAATCACACACAGGCCTTCATGTCTCAGATATTTAAAGTCATACAGAAAATCTTCAGGAACAATGTATTCTGAAGAAAGAGGTAGACTTATTTTTATCCTGTTTCATTTTGCTTATAGATGTGTATTTATATATAATTAATTATGAGCTTTATTTTATTTTATTCAAAATAAAAACCTCGTGTAGATTATTTCTTTTCATAAATGGTAAAACAAATGTTTCATTTTTTTCTTTCTGTATTTTAACTCAACTCTTAAAGACCCACTCAGATCATCTCTTGAGCTATTTTAAAGCGTCCTGCATGTTTTAGATGTTTTAGATGCGTCCTGCATGATTCAGAAGAACGGATCATTAACAAGCTTCAGGATTTGTTGACAAGCTGAGGATTTAAGTCAGGTGTGCTGAATCAGGTAAACATCTAAAACATCCAGGATAGAGGCCATAGAGGCTAATTTTCCAACTAAACCTTCACTTTGCACAATTATTCCAGTTATTTAAATCGCTGCAGATAGAAATTTTTATGGTATGTTTAATGTACTACAAACTCAGCATGTATCCAGTTTGACTCATTACACTGAATCCATGATTAAAATCATTATTCTTGTTTCCAATTTCAGTCATGAAGTAGATTGCTGGACTTAAATAAGTTAAATTCTTTTTTCCAAACATTTCAACTGAGAAACAGAAAAGTGAGCAGCCTTGACATGATTTACAGAAATCAGATAATTAATTACACATTTTTCCATATTGTTTACAATAACGTTTGTCTTATCATTACGAGCATGATTAATTAGCTTATTAGTGATGATTGTGTTCTTCAGCTAGCAGGAGTCAGGTATCTGCCAACATGGTTCAAAAGCTGAAAATCAAAAATGTATGCATAAATGTAGAATTAGTAACCCATCAATAAAACAGCTGTTAACCAAATAAATCTGGGTTCTATGTCTATATTACATGAATCTGCAGTTTTTAACAGAAAGTTTTGGTTTCATGTGTCAAATTGTTATTTCAACAGATTTAAATCCATTAATGCAGCATCCCTTGAATGTTGGAGGTCAGTCAGTGACGGACATGCGCGTCTGGCTGTTCATTTCACACCTGTTAATTTCCACTCACACTAACTGTTTCCCTTCTTCTCATAAATGCACCGACACAGTCTCCCAAGGGCGCTGAAGGCAAGCGCTTGTAATCTCTCAGCCAATCAACACACGACTCTCTGCCTTCGAGGAGTGTGGGTGGCATTTAACCTGGAACCCAGTCAGAAGCCAGTTTATATTAAACATGCATTAAACACTCAAAGAGAGACGGTGATTGTTCTTTGGATAAATAATAAACGTTTTTTACCAAAGAAGTTTCAGACAGGGATCGTACCCTCCTGGCTGGACTCTAGAAGTCAACAATGATCAATCAGGAAACCCCTTCCAGTTCAGCTTGTTGGTTATCTGATTCATCTTAGAGCTCAGGTTTTATCTAATCTGATTTGAAAGCTTGATGCCATGAAGTATTCACAACTGCAGAGTGGGCGGAGCTTGAACACCATTTGAAAATTATAATTCTCTATAATTCTTTCAGTTTTAAATGTCACAGAATCAGAATGAACTACTGGATCCGTCAAACTTTTTGCGCATGAGAAAATGATATCATGTAACATGTTTTCACAATATATTTGTTTTACAGCCTGAAAATCTTGTTCCTTTTCATAATATCTTAATCTCTTAATCTGTTAGAACATTTACATTTATATCATCTTTCTTAGATAAGAATGGCGACATGTTTCGCTTTTTTAGATGTTTTAGGATAAATAGTCCAGTTTACCAAGTAACAAGGTGTTGAAACAGGAGTCGTGTTTCTTTCTTTTGATTTCAGAAACTTTCACATCAGACATTTTCTCTTAGTTGACTTTAAACCCCTGAAACAGACAGACAGTTCTTCATTTCTGATGTTTTTCTGGTTTCCAGGGAAAAGAGTCCACTGTGGAACCCTGGGAGGACACCAACTTCCACCTGTACAAAGTCGTCGACCGCTTCGGATTCGTCCAGTAAGCTCACACAGTTAAACAAGCACGAGCAGTCAAACAGAGACAAGACGCAGCCGAGCGCTGCTGAAAGGAGAGAGTGTCTGTAGCTTTTTAAACAGGCCTGTGTTGGTGTTTTATATAAATAGGTTGACACATGCAGGCAGGAAACAGCCTGGTTAGCCATAATCACAGAGCATCAGTGTTAGGATGCAGCGCTGCGAGCCAAACCCCACTGTAGGCGGGGTAAGATGGACAGGAAGAAGAAAAAAACCTCTGGGTTATTTGATGGTTTGAGACAAGGACAGAAGTGTCCAGAGGTAGAGACACAGACTGGACAGAAAAAGATTTACTTCAGAGAGGACAGACTTTGTGAAGGAGCTGAGAGAACGAGTGACTTCAGTCTAAATGTTCCTGAAAAAGTTTGTTTTACCGTGAAAAAAGATTTTATTTCTGATTAAACGTTGACTGAAGTTTCAGCTGCGATGTTGGAATGTGCACGTCTCTCGATTGAGACGTATACGTGTTTGTAAAGTAGTTCTTGATGTTGCTGAGACGTTATGTTTTCTGTAGAAAAGAACTGAGTGCAGCTGAAGTGTTCCAACTATCCTCAGTACTCAAGCTTCAAACAGTGTTTTTAGAAGTTTCCCTATAAATAAGACAAATCTGTTTGATTTTTAGATATTTGTTTTTTTAAACCAAATAACAGGCAGACAAGGAATATTGTGTCTGAGATTGTTTAGGTACCGTTTATTCAGTCAGACAACCAGAACTCTCAGAGGAAAAGCTTCAGTCGATAACTTCTCAGAGAGAACAGATGAAAGGATGTCCAATCGGTTATTTCCTGTTTGTGTGACAACAGATCTTCATCCATCTGATAAGAGACGGGCTGGGACTCAGAAGAAATGTTTCTGTAAAATAAGACTGTAAGATGTAGAATTTTGAATCTGTTTTGTCTTCACAGTGAGAATGAACTCCCGTCCTACGATTCGTTGGAGGAAAAAGTGAGTGATGTCCTGTCTTTTGATCAGCTGTTTCATTTCAAAGATTCACACTCACACACACAAGAAAAAATCTTATAGATCAAATAACACGTTTTTATTATCAGAGATAATCTGATTAAACACAGAATTCAGTTTGAAATGATGATGTCATTTATTAAAGAGTCCCTTCCATTAAAAACGTTTTTTCTGAGGTTTCTGTTGAATATTTTAGCTCCACAGGTGTTCTTACCTTCATAGTGGGTGTGAAAACAGGTCAACAACTTCTCTTTCAGTTTTTATCTCTCAAACTACTCAGGTGGTGATAAAACCCGAGTTCTCCCAAGTCCGAACGGCCTGTATCTGTTTCATCACAACTCCTTTGTTCATTAGTATTCATCAGCTCAACAGGGCAGGAAACAGTATACCTTGCTCTCAAAGGCTAGTTTGTTAGCCAATCAGAGTCCAGCAAATTCAAATACAGAATATGAATGAGCTGCTGCCTGACGGAAGGAGCCAGAACTACCCGAATTTTAATGCAGACAGATTGAAAGGTCTGTTAATAAGTGTTTCGGTAGGGACCGAGTAGCTCTCAGGGACAGTACCGCACTCTGCAACGGGGTGGTGCCGTTGTGTCCGCAAGGGGTATGCCCGGGGTAGCCTGAACGGAAAGAACAGAGCAGTCTACCTGGGCACGCCCCCTGGAAGCCACTCCCCCGGTTTGGCAGCTAAACGCTGACAGGAGCCCTCGCGGAACGAAAGTTGCCCCGGAGTCACAGACGGCTGTCCGTATGGGCCCCTTTATAGGAGCCGTCACGGACTCGAAGACTCGAGCATGGTTAGATCCTTCTTTTTTATAATGTAAAAGTATGCCAAAATGAAGATTTTGGTTTGGGCTACTTTTGAAGACAAACGTTAGCCAAAATAAAGACTTCATTTTGGGCTACTGCTGAAGACATGTAAGGCTGTCCGTATGGGCTCCTATATAGGAGCCGTCATGGACAGTTACCCGTATAGGCTGCTTTATAGCCGTCATGGACAGACATGGATATAGACGTTAAGTAAGGCTGTCCAAACAGGCTCTTATATAGCAGCCGTCGCGGACAGTTGTCCGTATGGGCTATGTTTATCGGAGCCGTCACGGACAAAAATGGAAAAGACATTAAGTAATGCTGTCCGTATGGGCTCCTATATAGCAGCTGTCACGGACAAGAGGCAAAGTAGCTCCCAATTGTTCTGTTCGGCTCGCGCTTGGGGAATCTGGTAGATTTTCCATTGTGATGGAGGTATGTCAAATTTCGGTGCCGTTCGGGCCAAAATCACGGCGCTGTAGGCCCGGAGAAATATCAACTTTTCCAACGAACGAAGCCCTGCCTTTCGAAGACATGCGAAACATCAGCTGGGGGGGCAGATTGAGACAAAATGTCATGTGTCGTAATAGGACCAACACAGAAGGCATGACTTTTTATTTGTTTACAGTTTTTAATTCTTTAATTGTGCCTGAAATTTCAGTCAGGACATCACATATTTTGTGCAGTTGTTCTCGCACTTCGTTCACCGCACTAATCATGTCCCTCTGTGCTTGCCTGACCAATCAGATCCTCCTGCATTACGTTCAAATGCAGAAGGCCTTCACGTCTTTGTAAAATAATCTGTCAAAGACGTGAAGGCTTGGTTGATCAGGTAACCTCTGTGCAGCCACTCGGTCGCCGCCCGGGACGACTATTTGGACATGTCTTCCAGAGTCACTGGGGGGAAACAACGAGATTTGGTTTTGTTTTAGATTTTAATGACGGACACATTTGATCTGTATTATTATTTTTTTTTGCCTCCATCTTCAGATCGGACATTTTTTTTTATATCTGCCACAGATCTCTCTGAAGAACTCGCAGCATTGACGGCTTCAGCAACACTGTGCCACACCGTGAATTTTCTCTTATTTGTTATGCCACTGCTGTGACCTCCAAAAAGCATTTCCTTTTGTTTTTCCACCTCACACACAAGTACCTCAATTTCTGCTTCTGTGAAGTTGCCCTTCCTTGATCTTCCTTAATCTGCGGTCGCCATCGTTATTGGTGGACAAGCTGGCTTATTTATATGCATGAGATCCACAAGGCACTTTGCATTGACCATTTATGGCAGAAAGTGGGCGTGTTGAGGGCGGGATGTGATTCAGAAACACCTGAGCACATTTCTAGGTAAAGTGTGATTTATAAAGCGGAGATTGTGTGCAGCTGTGAATGCGCCATGTTTATAGGTCCCAAACTTACTTGGCAATAGTAGATTTTTTTTGCTGAGCTTAAGTACCATTTTAGTAAGGATTCTACACAAAGTTTTATAAATGAGACCCCAGGACAATATCTGGATTTTAATCTTATCTTTGTTGTGTGACTTTAAACAGATTTAAAAACCTTCTAGTCTGTCTGAGAGAAAACAAAGCTGCTTTCGCACAGGTCATGCAGGAGGTTTCTTCAAAGCTGGTGTCAGGCATGAACGTGTATAATTTCTATGTTTCCCATTCTCTATCAGAAGAAATTAATATCATGTCTCTTTCTTTTGCAGCAAAAACACCTGGAGGTGGAGAGGACCAGCAAATGGCTGAAGATGTTGAAGAGCTGGGACAAATACAAGAACAGTGAGAAGGTGATTTCTGTATATTTTGTTCAGAGTGTCAGTAATAATAAAACTCCAGGAATTTAAAGTTCGTCTCTCTTCAGGGAACTGGATTATTGTGTTTGTGTGGATAAAACAAATATAAATGACAGAAAAGGAAACAAATGCAACGCTTTTCAGGTAAAATCAGCACAAACAGGAAGCTGTTTACAGTTAATGTAAACAAAAGGAAAAAAACAAAGATTTCATGTAAATGCATGATTCATTCAAGCAGATGTTCTAATTGATCTTTAGAATCTAATTACAAGATAACTAAAGTCCCAAACGTGATGGGAGGAGTCTGGAGGAGTGTTAAACACACACACACACACACACACACAAGTGTGTTTTGGTATCCTTATGGGGACCGTCCATTGACTTCCATTGATTTTAGTAACTAGATTTATACCTAACCCAAACCCTTTTCCTAACCTTAACCATTACTGATCTTTAACTAACCCTAAGACTAACTAAAACTCTATTCACACCATACCTATAAACCTAACCCCTAACCCTAAAAAGGGGAGTCCCCCTCATGGGGACCAGGCTTCGGTCCCCACAAGAACCCTCGGACCCCAGAAAGATAGTAAAAGTCAGGAAACTGGTCCTCAGGAGGTTAGAAATACAAACACACACACACACACACACGTGTCCATGTGTCATTAATCCTGAGACGACACACAATCTTCTGCATGAGAAGATAGAAACCAGTCACATCCATCAGAGCAGCACACACACCCTGACGGGGAGGCGAGGTTACTGATGGGATTTATCTTCACTCACCTCAGCTTCATCTTACACATTCAGCAAAACTCAGCAGCAGGAAGAGCCACGAGAGCTGTGGCTCGACCCCCACAGCGTTAAAATGAAGTGCTGCGTCTAACGGTAAAGGTTGGAGTTATGAGATTTGGTGACTCAGCTTTAGTTCTAAAGGTTTCTGACACACTTTGGGAATTAATTTGACTGAAACGTTCATTTCAGCGGCAGCATTTCTCTTGTTTTTCACTGTAATTGGTCAGTTGAGAGCTCCTCTCAGCCTGACCGCGTCTTTCCTTTCTGCATTCTGTCATTTTACAGTCCTCACACCTCCCCGATCTGCTGTAGAACCGTTCCACACCACTGTAGCTTATTAGCTGCAGCGATTAGCTCCATTCCAGCACTGTCAGAGTTTTAGGACTTAATCTTTTTTACACGCGGTTTGAGATTCTCCATCTCTTAGTGGACTCTTAATGTCTTCAAAGTGCGCTGCATTCAGATCAGTTTCTGCCCACGATCTCAGCTGGAGCTCATCCAGCCAGATGGTCCAGGTTCACCTTGTAAAGCCCTTTGCTTCTGCTCAGGAGGAGTTCATTCAGGCGTCCACAGCTTGTATCTCTAAAGTCTCTGACACACAGAAGGAAGATTTCTGTATTCTGTTACAGTTTCTGGCAGCAGCCAGATGCTCATTTAACCTCTGAGGTTTGCAGCTACTCAGTTGGAGGGAAAGTAATTCCTCTTCCTCAGTTTTCAATTTTTTTCTGCAATAATCTGCAAATGAGAAGTTGCTGCAGCAGAAAAACAAACATGTTTGGTGCATATAGAACATTTAAAACAACCTGAAAGTGATTTCACAAACTAAAAACTAAAAATATCATTTTATCAAAGTTCTGATGTTGTGAGTGTGTAACATGTTTGATCAGGTGTGAAGTTGGAGTTTCTGATCTTATAAAAAGTTGCTAACGCAGTTGTTGTCTTGTTATTCCAGCTGGTTCGGAGGATCTATAAGGGAATTCCCCTGCAGCTCCGAGGGGAAGTGTGGTGCTTGTTGCTCGATGTTCCCAAAATCAAAGAAGAAAAGAAAGATTTCTATGAGGTATTTAAACTGAGTGGATCTGATAAAGATTCAGAATCTCGGTTTTATCAGCAGCTGCACACAGAGAGAAACATTTGTTTTCTGTTCAGAAACAAACTTTGTGTCTCATTAGAAGTTTCTCCAGAGAGATCGATGAATCTCTGCCTTCAGCTGGTGGAGGTGTGACGAGTCGGCTTATAAAGCAGACGGTGTGGAAATAATAACTTTAGGGGAGAAAAAAGACGAGTGCAGGAGAGATGAGGACAGATTCTCTTTTAAGAAAGTGGTTTAATGTCTGTTGGTTTTTATTCTAACTAAACTACATGAGTGCATCACAAAAGCTTTGATCTAAATAAAAATCTGAACACAAACCTTTAATTATTGAATTTTATGGTCACTTAACTTAAAAAACATTGAAAAGGTGTCAGAGTTTCAAACTTGTTATTCAGTTATCGTTCGATTACCCAAGAAAAATAAAATAACATCCCACAAACTGTATACTTAAAATGCTAGATTCAAATAAATACACTGCTTCAGGTTTGGCTTAAAAAAAAACACTAAATTAAAAAATTACCTTTTTCTTGACAGAATGTTTGTATCACCTACAGTGGCGTAAGAGACAGTTTCCTCCTGCCATTCAGAAATCCAACAGTAGAAGCAGAAACTCCGAAAAGATGAAGGATGTTAAAGATTTTTAGGATCATGAAATAAAAAATAAATAAACAGGAAAGAGCTAAAATTTCTGTCTGCTAATTAAAGTTTGTGAGAGTTTAAACATCTAAAAACATCAGAGTGAGCTGATGCTGTTACAGGAACCTTCCACTAGGGGGCGGAGCCTAATTTACCCAGTTTAAACAATGACCTTGATGTAAAATTGAAAGGTTGTATTTACTTGTTTTATCAAAGAAACACTCTCCTCAGTAGTGTGTCCTGTTGGTTTTTGTAATAAGTCTGTGTAAAACAAGAATATTCTATTAATATAAAATCATTGTGGTAAATCCTGAGATAAAAGATTTTAAAAAGCATAAAAGTTGTCTGTCTGAGCTTTTAAAATGAGATTTAATCTTCAAGAATTTATTCATATGAAATCTTAAACATCAGAAAACTAATCCTTCTTTTACAGAACCATGAGGGTGAAATGTATCTGATTAATATGAAGCTTGTTAGTTTAACAGTTTCAGTTTAAATTTATTTTTCATTTCTGGTTTTATTCTCATGTTGGTGTTCAGAAGCTGAAGGCCCGAGCTCGAGCATTGTCCCCCGACGTCCGACAGATTGACCTGGACGTGAACAGAACCTACAGGGACCACATCATGTTCATGCATCGTTACGATGTCAAGTGAGTGTTTCCATGACATCATGACACAGCACAGCCTTCTGCAGCAACAGTCCGTGTTTCATCTTCTTCTTCCTTTAGCTGCAGGCGGTTCTGTTTTCATTCTTCTTCCCTTCATGCAGGTAATATTAGTGGAATCCTGCTTACTGGTTTGTTTGGACATCAGTCTCCTGGTGAAAACAGCTGATTTATCCAGCTGACTCAAACAAGGGTGTGAGGAAAAGGACTCAGATGTTGCTTGTATGACATTTCTCTTCACTGGATGGTTTAACACAGAATTAACCAGAAACAACAAGTCCAGGTCACATCAAGTGCTCCAGATTTTAAACCAGATATATACAATAAATAAACAAGAGTGTCTGACTAACGGATTAAAGGTGGAAGCTGGTTCTACAGGAGAGGAGCCTGATGACTGAAAGCTCTTCCTCCTGTTCTACTTTTAGAACCTCTAGGAACCTGCAGTCTGAGAGTGAAGTGTTCTGTTAGGACCATATGGAACAATAAGATATTTAATATAAGATCAATCTTGGTCGTTCAAGGCCTTATACGTCAAAAGTAAAATTTTAAACTTTAATCTAGACCTTACAGGGAGCCAAAGAAGTGATGCTAAAACAGGAGAAATATGATCTCTCCTTCTAACTCTCATCACAACTCTGGCAGCAGTATTTTGGATCAGCTGGAGGTCTTTAACAGCACTATTAGAACATCCTGATAATAAAGAATTACAGAAGTAATAAATGCATGAACTAATAATTTTTGCAACATTACGCAGGTGGAAGTAGGTTGTCATGGTAACATGTTTTATATGAGAACTAAAGGACGTATCCTGGTGAAAAGTTGAAGTTCTGCCTAATGAACTGTGGAGTTTTAGATGATTTTGTTCTTTGTGTTTTCAGGCAGCAGGCGCTCTTCCATGTCCTCACAGCGTACTCTATGTACAACACGGTGAGTCTGGATGTTTTTACATCATTTACATTACATTCCTCAACAAAGTTAACATATTAAAAGAAAAATAGGTTAATAGATTTTTCACTATGAATATTTCAGAAGACCTACTGAACTATCTGCTTCAGAACTGACCCAGGATCATTTAAACCTGAATGATTTGTTATGAGTTTTATAATTATTACCTATCGCTTTAACCTCTATTAATACTTGATCATAATTTATAAACCCTCTCTGGTTTGATGCATTTCCTTTTAGCTGAAACGAGTCATTTATTTGCTGCAACTTAAAGTCAACTAAGTTATTTTGTCTACTTGAGTTCAGTTTGAACATTATTAGCCTCTTTATGGCCAATTAAGATGCCGACAAACTGCTTGTGTTATTATTTGCACAGTGTTTTAATGTTTGTGTTGTGGTTGTAAGAGACGTTTCTTCCAGCTGATCGATGTCTGTCTGCAGGAGGTGGGTTACTGTCAGGGCATGAGTCAGATCACAGCTCTGCTGCTCATCTACATGAACGAGGAGGATGCTTTCTGGGCCCTGGTCAGACTACTGTCAGGACAGAAACACAGCATGCACGGTAACCGCAGAATCATCATCTCTACTTCACAGTTAGGAATCAAACTACAGAGATAAGACAGCAGCATGATGCAGCAATTAAACAAACTTTAGCTACACGTTTACTTTGGAAAAACAAGCCTACATGATGCTGGAACTGTGGATCATGGATCCTTTAAGATCTTCCAGCTGTTAGAAAAGTTGCATTGCAGTCAGTTTAATTGCAGATCTATATAAGTTTTCTTTTATAGTTTCATTCATGCCGTCTCTACTGCAGGGTTTTTCGTCCCTGGTTTTCCAAAGCTGATGCGTTTCCAGGAACACCATGACCGAATCCTGAAGAAGATGATCCCCAAACTGAAACGGCACCTGGTGAGACACACAGACAGAAATAAAACATTACTGACATTGTTTTTAAAACCTGTTTTCACAGCGATGGAAACTAAATAAAAGACACACGTTACTGACAGCGTTTCTGTGTCTGCTGTAGGACAACCAGGAGGTGTTTACCAGTCTCTACACCATGAAGTGGTTCTTCCAGTGTTTCTTAGACAGAGTGAGTACACAAGACTTTAGAGGAATGTTTTAGTTTTGACCAGCAGCTTGTACCAGTTTAATAAAAGCTGCTTAATATTTGGACAACTAAAGTTTAAATCTGACTCATTGATAGATCTTCTAGACGTTGTCCTGAAACTTCTCCAAATCTTCACAGTGTTCATACAAACATCATGACATGGTTATTCTGCAGAAAGTGTTACAGAGTGTGACTGAACCTTTACACAGGAGCCTTTTAAGTGTCCAATTCATACACATTACAGGACTCTGTAGTTATTTCTTAAGTATTAACCAGTAATATGAAACATTTTATATCTAAAAAACGTCAGGAAACACTGATTAACAGACCTTTCAATCTGTCTGCATTAAAATTCGGGTGGTTCCGGTTCCTTCCGTCAGGCTACTTCGTCAGCAGCTCGTTCATGTTCATTATTCGAATTTGCTGGCAAACTAGCCTATGAGAACAAGGTATACTGTTTCCTGCCCCGCTGCGCATGGTAACGTCAGACGTCCTCTCTTCCTGTTTGCTACGTCTTATGCTAACAGCTTTTAGCCAGCAGCATGCTAGGCGCGGTTTCAACTGCAGGAGCTGCTGAAAACTAACAAACAAAGGAGTTGTGATGAAACAGATACAGGCCGTTCAGACTCAGGAGAACTCGGGTGTTGTCACCACCTGCGTAGTTTGAGAGATTAAAACTGAAAGAGAAGTTGTTGACCTGTTTTCACACCCACTATGAAGGTAAGAACACCTGTGGAGCTAAAATATTCAACAGAAACCTCAGAAAAACCGTTTTTATTGGAAGGGCCTCTTTAAGACGGGTAATATCGATGTATCTGTGCTCCATTAATAATCCTGTGATTATTCAGTTCACGTTCACAGCCTCAGACTGCTTGTTGTGCTCATAAAGAAGGAAATAGCTGTAAATTAGGACTTTGTGAACTCTTGAACTTGTATCTCATTTAGAACAGATGTTCTACATCTTGGTTATGATTTGGTAGAAACAAAAGTTTACAAACTTCTAGTTATTGTCAGACTGTCGATGGATAATTCAGGTTATTTTGAACTGGTGCTTTATAAATAAACTTGTCTGGAGAAAGTTTACATCCAACGTGACCAACAAGCCAGAGTTACTGCCGCCACCTGAAACGGCTCTGATCTCTTAAATTTCACAGCAGTAATCATGATGTAGAACTGAGTTTAGAACGTTCAGCTGAATGAAACAACCTCAGAAGTTTTAAGTTTCAGTTGTTTAAATAGTTGGAATCCATCTTGGTAAAGGCTGAAACCCTGAACAAAGATTCAAATTGATACAGAGGAATCAGACAATGTGCATCTGAAGTTGTTTTTAGGACTTTTTCTACTTAAACATTAGGAAAGAAAAAGACTGTTTATCGTTTTCATCATCTAATGAAATAAATGTTAACGATGACTGCTGGGAGTTGTTTTATAATTAAGTCATTTGATGTTTTTCCTGGATAAACTATTAGTTTTTATTACCTTATCGTTGATGTTCTATGGTATTAGGTCTCATCTAACATCGTGTTCGGTCTCTGTTCAGACTCCCTTCACGCTCACGCTCAGGATCTGGGACATCTACATTCTGGAAGGTGAACGAGTGCTACCTT
This sequence comes from Pachypanchax playfairii, assembly GCA_006937955.1. Classification (NCBI taxonomy): domain Eukaryota; kingdom Metazoa; phylum Chordata; class Actinopteri; order Cyprinodontiformes; family Aplocheilidae; genus Pachypanchax; species Pachypanchax playfairii. The sequence continues at coordinate 26,734 of SSNP01000328.1, read as the reverse complement.
CCATGTCCTACACCATCCTCAAACTGCACAAGAGTAAGACTCCTCGCCGTGCACAATGCTAGCAGCTAACATGTCAAGATACTCAGTCTTGTGTGTGTTGCAGAGCACCTGATGAGGTTGTCCATGGAGGAGCTGGTGGAGTTTCTGCAGGTGTCGTTAGCCAAAGATTTCTTCTTTGAGGATGACTTTGTGATCGAGCAGTTACAGGCGTCCATGACGGAGCTGAGGAGGGCAAAGCTGGAGCTACCTGCGCCAGGTACGACAGAATAATAAACAAAAACAAACAATAAAACAACAAGGTGCATCTTTTAGTGTTTTTAGGAGTCGTGTGATTACCGCAAGTACATATTCACTAAAAGACTGCTGTTAACACATAATGCTTGGAAAACATATGACTTCAAATTTCAACAAAAACATCTGTCCAGATGTGGGGACAAACATCAGCTGAGCGGTCTTTCTGCTGTCTTTAAGCTCAGTGTAACAGTGGTGTGTTTTTCTATTCTTGCTCTGTCTCGTCATTAATCTGCCTTCTTTCCCTCTCCTCTCGAACAATGTTAGCCAACAACAACAAAAGTGTGGCTGTGAGTGGCGGCCATATTCCCTCCTACAACAGTAACCGGTGGGCTATCCTGACTGGTCTTCTTCATGTGTCTGTCCATCTGTCCCTCAGTCAGTCAGTTCGTCCTGTGTGTCGCCTGTCTGTCTAACAGCACCGGGGTTTTCGCTTCACAAACCTTTATCCCTTCCACATTATAGTCTAGTATTACTCAGGTGCAGTGCTGTGGTGCTCCGAGTCATTACACTTTATATTCTCTCACAGTGATGTCATCTGTACACAGATTTAAATCGTTGCTATTAAACTACTTTTTATGTTTTATTCTTTCTTTAATATCAGTCTTTATACCAAAGTAAATTAATTCAAATAAAACAGGTTTTAAATATTTAATCCACACGACACTGATCAGTTCTTCAAATATTAAGAAATCACTGTTTCATCTCGGAGTAAAAACAAACAGGAAGTAACATGAAAACGGCTTTACAAAAAAACCCAGTTTGACTCGATGGATGAAAAGTTTACAGAACAAGAAGAATAATCATGAATAAATATGAAACGACCTGCTTTGCTTTGATTGTTGAGCTTCTTGTAAAGATTTACATTAACAAAGAAAGTCAGTGTAAACCACGTAGTAAGACCACAAGTCTCCAAAAAACATCAAATTACATTGAAAACATTGAGGTTGAAGCATCAGTTCAGGTTTTATTTTCCTTTGTGTTTTTTTCTGCAACGTTTTTTTTTATCATGGACGACCCGAAAACTGAACCAGCGCGAACGTTCCAGCTGTAAACAGCCTTTTCACATACTGTGGGATTTAAAGTCACCATGGGCGTGTCAGCTTTTATCAGAAAACCTGGTAAGGTGACAGTAAATTTTCATCATGGACAGAGACGGTGGCCGACTGTTTCATGGATTATACCTGCAGCACTTCCTACCTGGTGATCTCACTTCCTTTTAAAGTCTAACACCACAGAGTGTCACTGTCTGCGCATGTTCCTGTCAGCTGTTAAATACAGTAACGGATGGTTTCAATTAAAGGAGCTGCTTCTACGTGGTGCTTCAAACCTGGAGCGGCTACTGTAGCTGTTTAATGGTATGAAGTCATAACCGTAGAGCAAAGTAGGAATTCCTGACTGAGTCTCGGTGGGAATTAATAGTATCCACATTCAGAGGAGAGCAAAGAAAAATAAAACACATTAGAAATGGTGCCGTGTGACTTTATGTTGTCTTGAATGTAATTTTGCTTTTTTTTTATCTCTGTGTGATGTTGCATGAATTCATGGGCCTGTTGTGACACCTCATCTGATGTGAATCTGCACCACACATTGAATTCAACCAGTTCAGTTAGCTCATGTTGTAATGTCTGTCTGTTGTTTTCATGTTTCAGGTAGAGAAGAAGAGTTTCCCAAGAAGCCGTTGGGGCAGCTTCCCCCCGAGGTCGGAGCAGCGGCGCCGAACCATGTCAGCAATGGTCAAAGCCACGCAGAGCCAGCCGAGTCTCGCAGAAACTCGATACCCGTATTGGACAACCAGCGGGACAGTCGTCCACCGAGCCGGGCGCTGGACAGGCCGCTCCGAAAGGCAGACAAAAGGGACGTCCATTCCAGGGGATCGAATGAAATTCAGACTGAGCAACAGAAACAGTCCAGCATCAGCACACCAGAGAGAGGAGGAACTCCATCATCAGTCCACAACCCAACATCACAGATCACCAACGTAGATGGCAGAAAGCCTCAGAGCTACGCCATCGCCAACCACAACTCCAACGCAGCCTCCAGCTCCCACAGAACCATCACGCCACGTTGGGTTAAACCCTCAGAGACAAAGCTGGAAGCTGCCAAAGCTGCAGCAGCTCGAGAGACCCGGCTGAGCCAGGGGACATCACCAGCCCCTTCCAGTCCAGATGAAACCCTTCAACACCAACACTGGCCACAATCCATGGGAATCATTCCTGGTTCTGACCGAGGTTCTAATGCCTCACAGTATGATAATGTCCCGGGGCTGCTGGAACAGAACTTTGAGATTTTGGAGCTTGACAAACCTCCATGTAAAATGAGGACCCCTCATAATGAAACACCTTATAAGGTAACAGGATGGCATCAGGACACCAGCAGCTGTGTCCAAAGCCAGGACAGGAGTATTGTTTCTGTTTCATCAGGGCTCAGAATGGCCAGGCACGCTGCACCCCCCCAGTTATCCCACAGCAGTCCAGCAGCCAGCTACTCTGACAGCCAGAGCCAGTACCACACACGGACCAACCAGAACTCCCCAAGAAGAACTGCAACTGAAGTTCCCATCCTGCACCCAGCCTACAGCAGGAGTCTGGACCTGAGAAAGGAGGAGACACGCTATGGACACTCAAGGCCATACGGTGAAATGGTATATGCAACCACCCAGCGACAGCCCAGCAAACCCTCACCTAAAAAGACTCTCTTGAATAACTCATTTGCCACCTACCGCAGGCACCCCCCACCAGGTGACCCTCAAAATACCAGATCTCCTCCAGAGGGCTCCCTGCAGCTAGAACACCAGAGCAGTTCCACCCCCATCTACCTGCAACAGCTGACATCAACCTCACAGATCTACACTGAGACTCACTATCTTCAAGAAAGTAGGTCACGGCGACCCATAGACGTGCTCCAGTGGGAACCCGTAGATCCCCTTCCCCTTCAATCACCTGGTGGGATGCCTCGCTCACCCAGCTTCCAGCAAGCCCAAATGTCTCCTGTTCAGGAGTTCACGTTCCCCCCAAATCCAGACACCCCGCTGGACTACAGGACACAGTTCCAGGATCAGCAGCCGGTTATACGGCAGAAGCTCCCTCAGCTGTTTGGAGGACAACACTACAGGCACGCACAGGAGGCGTTTGCAATGCAGGAGTCCATGCTGCTGTGAGACTAGGACACGTGAGCAAAGACACTGTAACAAACTGAGTCACTGACACTGTGATGAAGAAGAGCCCATGTTTTGTTTGAGGCCCGTGTTTCTACTTAGTACATGTTAAATACTGACGTTTCAAACTGCAGTCTGAATACTGCAGGACACACCAGCCTCTGATGTTTCTACTGATTGCTTTAAAAAACTGACTGAAGATTTAATTTTATTTTTGGATGTAAATCATTAACAGAGGTTACAGTATATATATATACATATATATCTTTTAGAGTCTGAACATGTACAGTGGATTTTATGTTCTAATCTAAAGTTATTAGTTATCAGGGATGTGCATCCTAGAAACAACAGAACTGATTTATTTTCCCTTTTTTTATTTTTTTATAGATTTTACAACCTGGTAGTTACATTTACAGAACAGAACTGAATGGGTCAGTGTAAATTTTAATCTTGATTTCAACCACAACACAAAACCGATTTTGTTGTCCTCTTTGTTAAAGTTATTATTAGACAATTTCTTAAAAGTTTAGAGATAATTGTTGATCCTGGTCAATCAGAGAATAATAAAAACAGGAAGTAAATGAGGCTACAGTGGAACACATATCACTCGAGTTACTTATTTTAAGAATTTCTAACAGTTTAATTACAAAATCTGAGACAAATAAGGATGTAAACTAATTTAACTTTCTTTTTATTTCATTGTTTCATCGTCAGCACTTATGTATAGACTACTGTTTTATAACTTCACTGATATTAAGATACAGAAATAGGCACTACATGTAAAACACATTTCCGTCACATCATGTCTGATTCCAGGTTGTCACGGTGATCTACAGCTTCCTACAGTCCCTGAGTTGCTTTCAGACATCTAAACTGCAGCTTGTTGTGACACTTGGATTAATAAAATGAGGTCAGTAATGTCTTTTTTTTCATCTTTGTCTCTGACTAAATGCCACAATATTTAATTTAGAATTACATCTTATGGTACAATAAGACTGAAGCAGGAGTCATCAGTGTAGTTCCCTCAGTAACCCAGACCTGTTCTATTACTGATTGAGTGAATTTAATCATATTTGCATCTATGTAGATTTAAAAATGATTATTGAAACAATCATCTGTGAGTTTCATGAAGATTGGTGTCCATATGTCTCCTCTTTGGTCTTCCTCTAGACCTCCTGCCTTCTCTGGACATGTCCAAACCATCTCAGTCTCTCTGACTTTATCTCTAAAACATCTAATGTGTGTCCTTCAGATGGACTCATTCCTGATCCTGTCCATCCTTGTCCCATCCAATGGACTCATTCCTGATCCTGTCCATCCTCGTCCCTCTTATTGACTCATTCCTGATCCTGTCCATCCTCGTCCCTCTTATGGACTCGTTCCTGATCCTGCCCATCCTCGTCCCTCTTATGGACTCGTTCCTGATCCTGTCCATCCTCGTCCCTCTTATTACTTACTACTTACTACTGTCATTTAGCAGACGCTTTTATCCAAAGCGACTTACATTGAGAGAACATACAAGCAAGAATTCAAAGAGAAGGAAAAAAAAATATAAGGAGGCGGACTGTTTGGAGTCCAGTTTAATTCCGACGCTGATACATCAAGTGTATCAAATTTTTTTTTTTTTTGTTTTTTTAGTGAGAGATAAATTCTCAAATCGCTATCATAAATCATAAATTACTCCTACATTAAGACTGAAAGTGTTCTTTAAAGAGGTGAGTTTTAAGTCTGCTCTTAAAAGTAGCTGCCGACTCTGAGGATCGGACCGAGTTTGGTAGGTCATTCCACCATCGGGGGACAACAGAGGAGAAGAGTTTGGAACATGATCTCATGCCACGTTGTGGTGGAAGCGCTAGGCGTCTTTCAACGGCTGAGCGTAGCTGACGCGTGGGAATGTAGGTTTGGATGAAGGAGTGAAGGTAAGTAGGAGCTGTGTGTGTTAGAGTCTGGTAAGCCAGAAGCAGAGCTTTGTATTTGATGCGTGCTGCAACTGGAAGCCAGTGCAGGGAAATGAGCAGCGGAGTGACATGAGCCCTTTTGGGCTGGTTGAAGACCAGACGTGCTGCTGCGTTCTGAATCATCTGCAGAGGTTTAACTGAGGACGCTGGAAGACCGGCCAGCAAAGAGTTGCAGTAGTCGATCCGGGACAAGACCAGGGCCTGGACCAGAAGCTGTGTGGTGTGGTCTGTGAGGAAGGCTCTGATTTTCCTGATGTTGTAAAGCGCGAATCGACATGAGCAAGCTACGGAGTTAACCTGCTCTTTGAAGGACAGCTGGTTGTCCAGTATGACACCAAGGTTTCTGGCGGAGGTTTTGGGGAACAGCGTGATGGAGTCAAGCTGCACGCTTATCTGAGGAGGTAAGGAGTTACTGGCAGGACAGACAATGAGGTCAGTTTTGGACAGATTAAGCTGAAGGTGGCGATCCCTCATCCACGCCGAGATATCTGAGAGGCAAGCAGATATCCGCACTGAGACGGATGTATCGTCTGGAGGGAACGAGAGGAAGAGCTGAGTGTCGTCAGCGTAGCAATGGTATGAGAAGCCATGGGAGCGAATGATCTCGCCTAATGAGGTGGTGTATAAAGAGAAGAGGAGAGGACCAAGGACCGAGCCCTGCGGGACACCCGTCGCCAGCTCATGCAGACTGGACATCTGTCCATGCCACGAGACTCTGAAAGATCTTTCCGCAAGGTACGAGGTGAACCACGAGAGGACCGGTCCCGAGATGCCAAGCTTAGATAGCGTCGAGAGGAGAATGAGGTGGTTGACGGTGTCAAAAGCAGCAGACAGGTCAAGGAGTACGAGTACTGAGGAGAGACCAGCCGATCTGGCAACCCGTAGTGACTCTGCAACTGAGAGAAGAGCGGTTTCAGTGGAATGGCCTCGCTTAAAGCCTGATTGATAAGGATCAAGTAGGTCATTGTCGTGGAGGAACTGTGAGACTTGAGTGAAAACGGCTCGCTCTAGGATCTTGGACATGAACGGTAGGAGCGAGACTGGCCGGTAGTTTCCTACCTGGGCCGGGTCGAGCGACGGTTATGGACTTATGGACTCGTTCCTGATCCTGTCCATCCTCGTCCCTCTTATGGACTCGTTCCTGATCCTGCCCATCCTTGTCCCATCCGATGGACTCATTCCTGATCCTGTCCATCCTCGTCCCTCTTATGGACTCGTTCCTGATCCTGTCCATCCTCGTCCCACTTATGGACTCGTTCCTGATCCTGTCCATCCTCGTCCCTCTTATGGACTCGTTCCTGATCCTGCCCATCCTCATCCCTCTTATGGACTCGTTCCTGATCCTGTCCATCCTTGTCCCATCCGATGGACTCATTCCTGATCCTGTCCATCCTCGTCCCTCTTATGGACTCGTTCCTGATCCTGCCCATCCTCGTCCCTCTTATGGACTCGTTCCTGATCCTGTCCATCCTTTTTCCATCCGATGGACTCATTCCTGATCCTGTCCATCCTCGTCCCTCTTATGGACTCGTTCCTGATCCTGTCCATCATTGTCCCATCCGATGGACTCGTTCCTGATCCTGTCCATCCTTGTCCCATCCGATGGACTCATTCCTGATCCTGTCCATCCTTGTCCCATCCGATGGACTCGTTCCTAATCCTGTCCATCCTTGTCCCATCCGATGGACTCGTTCCTGATCCTGTCCATCCTCGTCCCTCCCCCTTCACGCCTACCCACCCACCCACCTGAGCATGAGCATGAATTGAGCTAATTAGATCTTCCTGCCTAATAATGCAATAGAAATGTGAAAAGTAAAATGTTTGAATATGTAGAGAATGTGAATATGAGTAAATTAATTCTAAGAATATTCCCTCTGGGAGGCACCAGGGAGGTTTTGTGCATCCCATCATCCTCTGCTTCCTGTGAGAGGGTTTTATCCAAAGCTGGGGAGGTGGTCAGCAAAAAAGAAACAGACTCAGCTCTGGAACTGTTGAACAAATTCTGTTTTTGAATAAAAATGACATTTGATCTTCCTTATTGTCACCAAGCACAACCACCTATTCACCCCCCCCCCCCCCCCCCC
>SSNP01000328.1:7964-19234 GCA_006937955.1 Pachypanchax playfairii | reverse complement strand
CCCATTCCCCCCCCCCCCCCCCTCACCAAAATCACCCTCACCAAGTCCAAAATATTTCCTTGCCACCATGAAAGCACTTTAAAATCTACATAAATAAATGATCAGACCCAACTATCCACTATCTCTCACTGGCATACATTGTTCATATTCCAACCGAACTAACAGCAAAGCAAACACTGCTCAATGTTCTTATAACATTGGTTGTATTCATAACTCAGTTGGACACCACATTAGTGAGCTGAGGACTCACTCTTGCTCAACTACACATTGTTATTATTAAAATATATGAAATATAAGATATTTATGAAGCACTCTTTTATTGATACCCCTCCATGAATAATGACCTCATGTATTCACACCAAGGAAAGTGATTTTATTATATTTAATGTTAAAATGTAAAATACTTTTATTATATGATCCTAGGGAGCCTTTTTAATGCTTTATTTGTCCATAAAGTTAAATCCACCATTCATGTTCAACAGAGAATTGACTGGAAACAGTACAATGCTATACAAACATTTACCAGCAGATGTCCTCACAGAGTTCTGAAACATCGACCCTTGAACCTTTTTTCAATACAATTGGATTGGAAAGCTTTGTTGGTTCAAAAGGCTTCACATCAGCATCACTAATAAAAAGGACAGTAGGCCAAGTAGAGATGAGCCAGGTAAGATGGGAAAACGCCATCTGCACCGGCAGCAGGTCAGCAGCGGCAGCCAGGGCGCTGACTGAGGGCGTCCAGAGGAGGGAAGGCAGGAACCCCCACCTCCATCCAAGCGCTACCCAGGAAGCGCCCGGCAGCCACAGCCGACCGGTACCATCTAATGTACTCGTATCATATCGGTTAAAGTTATCCAATACCATGAACCAATACTTAAAATATGGAAACTCTGTAATAATTTAACATTTAAATTTTAGTTTTGTGGTCATTTTATTCATGTTTTACTTTTTATTTAATTCACCATCATTTGTTGTAACAAGCAGAGAAGAAAATAGAACCTGTCTTCTAATTCATCCCATTTTTTTTGGTAGAAGTATCTGAAATTATACTCAGTATCCATAAGTACTCTGATCCAAGTATCAGTATCGTATTAATTGGAAAAAAGTGGCATTACCTCCATACAAAAATCTGAACTCAGCAGATATTAATGAAGAAGAAACGGTTACTGTGAACCTGACGTTTGTACGTGAAAATCTGATTGTGTATAGGTGAAGTAGGACCATGTCTAATGAGGGAGGTTTTGTTTTGGAGGTTTTGCTGTTTAAGGTTTTTTTTCCAAATGAATGTTTTATTTACTGTGGAGGACAGTGAAGAAGATTTTAAGACCAATACCCTTAGAGACGCACGATGCTGACAGTTTTAAGCATCATGTAAATCAACACAACAGCATCATCATGTGGCCATTTTATTAAAATACAACTACAACTCAATCATAAAAAAATACCCTGCACAATCATATATATATATTTTATTTTATCAAGACTTAGTTATTAACATAAATTTCCACTAATGAGCCAAAGGTCTCATAATTTACTTACATACTCTAATAATCTAATACAACAAAATTTGTAAATCAAATCTATGACCAATATTTTTAATTATAAACTGGTCCTATGGGTTACTCATAGTTTAACTTAACAAACCTTAACACGCCTTTACATGTTCTTTACATGTTTTCCCATACATGAAAGGATTTCATATAAAAACACTACAGTTTGTATTCATAATATTCTGACAGGTTTTTAACATTGTTTACTACATATTCAATGAACCATCAATATGGATCATCTGTTTATTACGATCCTGAAGATGGCCTCAGGTCTCGGTAGAAAACATGGAAGATTAATTTAAATCAACCTTCTGGTTCTGGATCAGTTTCAGTTCCAATTTAAATAATTAACGAATCATGGCTTCTCTGACAGTCGGTCAGTCGTGAGCTTTTTCAGCTTTATGAGTCCACACTGGTTGACGCTTTTCGAGAAAGGCCCGGATCCCCTCCTGCCCGTCTCTCAGTGCCAGGTTATCCACCATCACCTTGGAGGTGGTGGCGTACGCTGCATCTCTGCCTTGAGCCATTTGTCTTTGGAAAAGATAAAGAAAAATGATTGTCATTTTCAAATGCTTCCATCCGGTGGGAAGTAATGTCTAAACCAACTCCAACCTGTTGAAAGTGGCTTTTCCGAGAGCTACAACGGGTCGACTGGCTTGACACACTCGTTGGGCGATGACTAACGTCTCCTCCTCTAGTCGCTCCTCTGGCACCACCTTACTAATCAGACCATGCAACAGAGCATCCTGAGCTGAGATGGGACTTCCTGTAAACAGCATCTCCATGGCAACCTTATTTAAAAAAGTGGCAATAAGTATCCTAATACAGACTCGATGCTGAAGTTTATTGGCCTATTAAAACATTTCATTATTTCTTATTTTAATCCAACAAGAACTCCAGAAAACTAAAGCTGTTTTGTTCAATCAGCTGCTAAATTAAAGTCCTTACAGAGCAGTAAAAAGTACAAAAAATCCCAATATGATGTATTAACTTTAACAAGGTAAAGGATGGCAGTAAGAGTAAAACTAGAGTCAGAATAAAAAGTTTTCCTCCTAAAGAAGAAACATTTAGAAGATTTAGAAGCATTTTGAATCAGTAACAAGTCATTTAAAAGTAAGAAGTTTCATATTTTTGGAGGAAAAACACGTTCAAACAGTAAATGAAAGTAACCAGAGAGCACAGAACTTTTTTTAGACTTAGAATTAGTTATTATTCATTATTAGATTTAGTGAACAGACAAATAAATGTATAACAACAACTGGAGTTAATAAGGATTAGGAAGCAACACAGCTGGATCCCAAAGAGAAACAAAGAATTTCCTCAGAATAAAATACTTTCAGAGATTTTAAAGGTTCTATATGAGACTAAATCAACTTACGTTGTTAATCTATTTCCTTATTAACCTTTAAAATATGTTTTATATTTTTATTAAAGTGGAAAAACAAACTCAACTTAAAGGTATCGTGGAGGATCTTTTTCTTTCATGTGGATAATCTAGACTATTGGTCCACCTACCTGTCAATCATTCTGGTGAAATGTACAGTGGGGCAAAAAAGTATTTAGTCAGCCACCAATTGTGTAAGTTCTCCCACTTAAAAAGATCAGAGAGGCCTGTAATTTTCATCATAGGTATACCTCAACTATGAGAGACAAAATGAGGGAAAAAAATCCAGAAAATCACATTGTCTGATTTTTAAAGAATTTATTTGCAAAAAGTGGTGACGAGGGCGGTTCTTTCCTGAAATTGAGAAAAATCCTCCGCTATACCTTTAAGGTGCTAAAAATAAAACTTAAAGCATAGATTCACAGCCGTTATAAAAGATGGCAAAAAACACAGCGACCTGCTCGCTCACTCTCCAACAAATCATCTGTGTAGCATTAAAGGTCCTGTATCCTGCTATTTTACAGCTTTCAGCATCTGGGATAGACACATATATGATTAAATATTACCTTTGGCGATATTTAGTTTTCATTTGTCCTGAAATATAACTTATATCCTGGAGTTATTCTTCGACCAGGAAGGAAAACGCTCAGATTACCTAAAATCCCGCCTCCCCCAGTGAGCGCCGCCCATTTCATGACGTAGCCTCAAGCTCCGGTCTCTCTGAGCAACAGACACGCCCCCAAAACTTTGTAAACAATTCAATAATGATGGAGCAGCGTAGTGTGGAGCCTTACATCTTGACCCGGAATCAGACAGTGAATTTAAAGTGAAAGCTTCATAAATGGCTAACACACATTATCATTAGCATGTAGCTAGCATTTTGATTTATTTACTGCTCTGGTCGCTCCATAAGGCGTCTTTATTGTTGGAATTGCAAGAGTTAATCTCTCCAACATTCTGCTTTGGTACAGGCTGAAGTTCAGGGAGCAGCCATCGGTGAAATGATGTTCACACACATGTTGTAGCTGGTTAGACGCGGGATTCAGGAGAGATCTCTGGTGATTGGGCTGTTCTTTAGGAATGGTAAATAAATTCCTGTACATGTCCATTAAGACATGTTTAGAAAGTAAAATACTACAAAATGATGGTACTTCTGGCTTTGGACTATTGCAGCTTGCACCTGTGAAAAAGGGGGCGTGTGTGTTTTTATCTGCGGGGGCAGCGCGGACACGCCTGGCAGGTCCTGATGTAACATTGTTACATCACTATGTTACAGTCAGTCGTTTTCCAGGAGAGAGTGGAGCAGCTGCTCAGAATGCAGGATTCAGGAGGATTACAGAGAAATGTGTGTATTAAACCAAAAACCACTATTGTGGGGGTGTTAAATAAGGAAATAGCATCACAACATGGTTAAAAGCTCCAAAAAGTTCATTTTTGCATGATACAGGACCTTTAAGAAACGCAGAAATCTCCGCCCTCTTTCACATGCTTGACAAATCCATAATCACTATGATCACAAAATAAACAAACATTCATAAAGTACTAGGAAACATGACAAAATGCAGGTGAAGCAGAAAGTCCTCCTGATAAAACAAAATCTTATTTTACATCTTACCTTTCTAGGTAGTGCTCTTCCAATAGCCACTGCCGGTGTTGAGCAGAACAGACCCACGTTAACACCTGGAGTGGCAAAGGTGGATTTCTCTGTTGCCACGACAATATCACAGCTGGCTACGAGCTGGCAACCGGCAGCTGTGGCAACACCGTTGACCATGGCGATCACTGGAACAGGAATGTCTTGAATCAGGGTCATTACCTGTGATTTCAAGCTGAACATATTTAGTTATTCAGCTAAAATGTTCATCAGGAAAACAAAGAGAAGAAATTCATCAACCTCGGAGCAGGTGTGAAACACTTTGGTGTGATGATCTCGACCCGAAGCTGACGTTAACTCCTTTAGGTCATGTCCTGATGAAAACACTGGACCTTTGGCTGAAACACACAAAACACGGCTGGACTTATGTTGTAGTTTTACTGACATGCAGATGTGATAAAAACCAACCTGATAAGATAATAACTCTGAGATCTTCACTGTCAATGTCAGTCAGAATATTCTCTCTGAGCGATTCCAACATGCTCAAAGACAGAGCGTTTCTTTTCTTGGGATTATTTAAAATGATCCTCCTTGAAGAAAATCACAAAAAAACAAAATGTGTTATTCCTGAAATGTGGTTAAGTTAGAGGAATTCTTTACATATTTTTACATTATTAGTTTTTATAATATTTTAAATCCACCAATATATTACTTTATGGAGCACATAAATTCTGTGAGGACTTTTCATTAAATAGCAACCAGTGTAAATGATACATTCTCAAATAAACTTCAGCATCATGTTTTAAACGTGTAACAATAAAACTATTTGTTTGAACTGTTTCTAGTTTGATTTTATTTGTAACGTTGCTGCCGAATTTGCGTTAAGACTCTAATAAATGCAGTGAAATGTTGATACACCAGTGAAGTAAGAGGTGTTTTTTGAGTTCTCATTTTGCTTTTAAGTAGTGCGTTTCTACACGGGGGTTCGTGGGAGTTAAGCGGCGGACGTGTTTAACGGCAGCACCTGATTCCGTTGTTTTGCTGTCTCAGTATCAGCGGGTCCGGTTCGGTCTGAGAACAACACCGAGAAGTGGACAACAGCGGGATTTTTCTGCTGAGCTGAAACACACCAAAACTTCGGAACAACAAACTACGAGCCATGTTCCTGATTTGTTTACGTTCCCGATTCTACTTCCGGGTTTCTCGAGCGTAAAGATACGTGGCATAACAAAAGAGCATGACTATTTCTCTCACCATTTTTTATTTATTTATCGTTGTTATTAATTATTTTTAAAATGTATTTTAAATATGTATCTCTATAAAAAGTTAAGCCAAAAAAAAAGTGTATTAAGTGTCCACAAAATTACAAATACTTTACCAAAAATACTAGAACATTATTCTCCAAAACTCTTAATTTTTCAAACACATTACCAAAATCATTCAAAGCAAAACAAAAAGCAATCACCATTAAATCCACAATCATTTCCAGAGTGTTAAATTAAACGTGTTTACGTGTATATGTGACGTATGTTAAAAACATTCCACCATTAAATTAATAAAAACACCAAAATGTAACACAATAATTGCATGGATGAAATATTAGCCCATGTGGATCTCATTTGAGTTCAAGCAAACAAAGACGTGTTATGTTTCTAACTAACTGTGAAAAACACTCTTCAGTCATGTGAAGTTAGAACATTATAAACTCTAAAAGCATAATTTGACATCAGTATCAGAAGTTTGTGATTTTTAGTGAAAGATGTAAACAAAGATGATTATTTAACAGCAAAAGAAAATTAACTTTTTTTCTGTGGAAAGCTTTACATGTGTGTGTGTGAAGGTTTGTGTGTGTGTGTGTTTGTCTCTGCATCCAAATATGGCAGCTGTCCTCTGTCGTAGTTTAGAAGAACTCAGACATGGTTCTTCACGTCACCAACACATTAGAACCCATATCTAATGGAGAACGTCATCCTCCCCAGTCCAGTCCAGACAAGTCCTTTAAACTTCTCTCCTTGAATTGGATTCAGTTCTTTCACCCAGCACGTAGTTGTCACCCACCTCCACCTCACAGCTGTGACAGCCTAATGAAAACACTTCTGTAGGAAGCTCCTGTTTTCTCTCTCCCTGCTTCAGGCTGGTCAGATCCTCGAACAAAGTCCGGTCTAATGGACTTTGTTTGGATCCAGGATTACTGGACTGTAGGAGACCATGTTCTTCATCTTGTTCCAAATGATAAACCTGAGGTTTCCCAGGTGTCAAAGCTCCTGAGACAGATCAGGAAGGTTTTCAGAGTTTCCCTGTAATTCTGCAGGAACAAGATGTTTTCAGCCTCTTCTCTGTGGCTCTGATTACATTTGAAGGGACTGATGTGTCTCAGCTCAGAGTTCCAATCTTATCATTAATCATCTGACTCTCCTCATTCTCCCTCAGAGAAGCCAACATGGCTTCTTCTTCCTCAAACTGATGAAGCTTCACAAACTCTTCCTTTAACCTCCACATGGTCTGTTCAGTCTGCACTTTGATGTGACCTTCATGGATTCCTTTCCTCACCTCCTTCTTTAAGCTGCTTTTTCAGCTCCTGACCTCTTCGTCTAAGAACTGGAACGCATGTCCTCTTTGTCCCTCTGAGTCCTGCATACTTCAGACGAGCTGCAGACAGAAGAGTTTCTCTAAGTGGAGATGTTGCTGCTGAAGCACTCTGCATATTTAGTCCGTCCGTCCGTCCGTCCATCCATCCATCCATTTCCTGAACCTGCTTCTTCCTGTTCAGGGTTGCAGGGAGCTGGTGTCTATCTCCAGCGGTCTTTGGGCGAGAGGCGGGGGACACCCTGGACAGGTCACCAGTGCATCATATTTAGTCTTTAACACAAATAAAAATGAAGTATTGTCTTTGAGGACTTTCTCTTACAGAGTGGACACTCAGAAGTTTGTTTGTCTGCCCAAAATGTCCATAAACAGCCATGACAGAAGCTGTGATCCCATAACAGACAGACGGAACCACCAAGGTCTTCTGTTAATTCTAAAGACATGGCTGAAGCTCGTGTTCAAACGGTGCACTTCCACTTTAATTTGCTTTGTGCTAAAGCTTTTCCTAGTCTGTTATCAGCAGCAGGATCCCACGTTACCCCCGGCAACTTCCCCATCGCTCCCTGTAGTCATTCCTGTCATTCGACAAGAAGAAAAAAAAAATAGAAATTTATCTGGAAGTCGGAGATTTCATCTTTCTGTTGGTTTTTTCAGTCTCTGAGGAAGAATAATAAGTTTCCTTCCTGATTTACCTGTGGATCAGGGGGAGGAGCTTGTTGAAAACCACCTCCTACTCTGTTATTCAGACTTCAAACTGATATATTTTTATAGTTTTACAGAAAATTAAAGAACAAATATTAAACATTGTCATTCATGTTAAAAATAAAAGCTGTTCCTACACAGTAAATGAAACCTCTAAACAAATGTTAATAATCAGCAGGTGTGTTTATTCTCCAACAACACAATTAGCAGAAGTGACAACAAGTACACTAAACAGAGTGATCGAGATAATTATTATCGAGGATTTTAACAAGCTGAGGCAGTCAAATAAATTTAAAGAGCAGGTGTTTTAAAAAGACAATTGTGGATGAATTACGACAATAAAACAGTGATTTTGTGTTTCATTAATTGACATTTTGATTTATTCTTTCAATGCATCATGTGCAAATAAAGAATTATAGAACATAAAGTGCTGGATGTTGTTGTTTACATGTTTGGATATAATAAAGTAATATTTCACATAATTTTGCTTTGAGTTTCTGGTGAGTTTTCTTTAAATTTACTAATTTGTGTTCAGTAAACTGCTACTTGACATAAAGACTGTGGTGTTAAGGAGCGGAACAGAAGAAGGAGGAACATCATCACAGAAAGAGATGCACCTACAGTCCTCGTCCCAAACAGGAGGAGCAGGGCGGCTAGCAGAAGGCCGGCCTTGTGTCAGGTGACGGCGTTCAGGTTCTGGCCTCCGTCGGTGGGGGTGAAGAACTGGACTTTGGGTGGAACGAGACCCGAGTTGTTCCTGCGCAGGCTGCCGCTGCTCCCAGCGCCTTTCCTCATGGAGTTGTTGCGTCTCATGGAGTTACGCTTTCTCAGTGAGTTCTGGTGCGACAGCTCGCTCTTCTGAAGGGTCTGGATCAGAATGTACGGCTTCTCGTCCAGCTCTCTGGCGCTGCAAATCGGTGTCGCCACCTTCATGAAAAACACAGAGCGTCACTAAATCTGGTTTTTACTTGGGAACAAAAAAGAACCTCAGCACTCACTTTTACTGTGTTGCCAAATTTGGAGTAGTCCACAGAGTACACACCCTCCTCCTCTGTTACTATGGGAACAAATCGATGGCCCCACTGGATCTCCTCAGATACGTAGGAGGTCCGGGCCTGTGTGGTGATGCCCGTCGTCTCTACAACTCCTTCCAAGATGACGATCACTTCTAGGTCGCTGCACTGCAGCTCCATGGCTGACAGGTCGTAAAGTGGGCTGATGGTAATAAAAAACTGATTAACAGACTTCTGATGAACTCGTTAACATGCTGAGAAGGTCATGCAGTCATTTAAACCTGGTGTGACCAGGATTTAGAAAACTCCTGACAGCTACATATTAGTTAAGAATTTCTTCTGACTCGACCTGTTTTTGTCAATGACGTGACAGATGATGAGCGGAGCGAGGAGGAACAGGCTGGTGCTCGCCACGGCGCTCTCTGTGTGAACGTCGATCTGATGAATGGGGATCACTTCCCCCTCTGGCGTCGTCGTCTTCCTCACCACCTGTTAACGATGAGTAGATTTAGTAAACTGATTGTTACGTGTTTTTTTCCACAATTTAAAAACATTATTCTAATAAAGAAAATAAATGTACATTTTAAATTAAAGTATTTAGTTGCAGTTGAGTGATGCAAATGCGAAAAGTATTTATATACAGATTTCAGATTGATTCTAGATTTTTCTTTAGATTCAAGACAATCTACATGATGTGTGAGAATTTATTTTTGCAAAATGTTGCAAATTTTTTAAAAGTACTGGAAAAATTAAATGTTAGTTCAAATTTTTTGTCTTTTTAAAAGAAATGCAGTTAAAATTGTCTTTACTTTTCAAACGTTGGTTTCTACATTCCTTACAAATAAGCTTTATTCTTCAAGTAATTGTTATGACACAAACCCAGAAAAAAATCTGAAATCAAATAACTTGAGATGAAAATGAAAATAGGAAAATATGAACGACCCATTTTTGGCCATTTGAAACTGAATCTTAAAGGTAAAAACAAATCAGCTGCTTTAATTAAACTCTACCTGCAACCTGACGGTTGCTCCTATAATCATGCTCTTCCTCAAATCCCCGATACGAATCATGAAGCAGAGACGATTGTTCCTCACAGCAATCACAGCGTGACGACTAAAGATCAGCGTTTCTGCACGACGATTCGACTGAGCCGTCTTCATAAAGATACAACCTGAGGAAACAGAAAGCTAAACTTCAGCTCCATATCGAATCCACCAACAGCTTCATAATAAGATACACCTTCAGACACGTGATGAAAACATCTCAACCAGTTTAATAAATGCTCTTCTTCTTCCAGAGATCTCAGCAGCATAACTAAAGGGATGGACCAGGAGAACCCAAGCTAACCCTGACTATAGGATTGTGTAAAAAGGAAATTTTAAAGTTTATTCTTAAAACTACACAAGGTGTCTGCCTCACGGATAGAAAGTGGAAGCTGGTTCTACAGGAGAGGAGCCTGATAACTAAAAGCTCTTCCTCCTGTTCTACGTTTAGAACCTCTAGGAACTACAAGCAGACCTGCAGTCTGAGAGCGAAGTGCTCTGTTAGGAGCATATGGAACAATAAGATCTTTAATATAAGATGGATTCTGGTTGTTTAAGGTCTTATACATCAAAAGTGAAGTTTTTAATTTCTTTCTAGATTTTACCGGGAGCCAATGAAGTGATGCTAAAACAGGAGAAAATAGGAACTTTATCAAGTGAAACATCTTCAATAACCAAATCCCAACAATAACTAATTTATTATAATCAGCTTGTAATCAGATTACAGCTGGAAATAATTTGGCAAATAAAATGATCCTCAAACTCAACAGTGTCTGAAATGACCTGTATGTTTTTCTAGGGCTTACCCAACATGACAGCATTAATGATGAGTCCTGCTATGTTCTGTAGGATGAGGACCATGATGGCCGCCAAACACTGCTCTGTTATCATCCGTCCCCCGAAGCCAA
This sequence comes from Pachypanchax playfairii, assembly GCA_006937955.1. Lineage (NCBI taxonomy): Eukaryota > Metazoa > Chordata > Actinopteri > Cyprinodontiformes > Aplocheilidae > Pachypanchax > Pachypanchax playfairii. The sequence goes on along the minus strand of SSNP01000328.1, from coordinate 8,454 downwards.
TAGTCACCTGAACTTCAATGGAGAAGAGGAAGGCTGAAGTGAACGAGCTGAGGAGAAGAAGAGTTGGATCAGAGAAGGTTCCTGCTCTGATCACAGTTATCACATTAATAATGACACAACTGATTCTCGTCATTACAAACGGTCTCAAGTCCTGATTCATGTTGTCACAAAACAATATTAACTCTCTTTAATTACTCTTATTTAAATTTAGATCACTGTTTATCATATAAATATGAAATTTCAGATGCTGTTTTACAGAAAGGGCCCAAATAAATTAATTATTTAAAAAGGATTTTCAAAATAAAATATATATGAATGAATGAATGCTTTATTTCAAACAATAAAAAAACAGACAAAATAAAGAAACAAAACCATCATAAAATTCAAAACAATGATAGTCAATGTGCCACTTTTAATCACATTTCTCGGCTCTTATCAGCGGTAACGTGGACTTTCTTGTTCAGTTCACCCCCCCCCCCCCCCCCCCCCC